>OX465591.1:37849689-38012189 GCA_950022655.1 Alentia gelatinosa | reverse complement strand
ACTGGAGAACTCGACCTTTAACATAACTGGACTAATTTTCTATATGTGCCGGTTTATTTGTCTAAAATCCGACAAGTCAGACCATTCTTTCTATATGGAAATTTCTTATTCATAAGTATCTGAAACGGATCGAGTTCTCCAATCGATTTCTCCAAAACGGGTCGAGTTCTCCTAACAACTACGGGTCGAGTTGGTTTCGGGTCGAGTTCTCCAGTAACCTGTTCTGAGGAAGGTCCCAACCACTACCTGTGAGCGTTCTATACGGCACATAGCCTATGATCTATGGGCGCCGCCATGACGCCCCCCGAGTAGGTGTTCTTCACTAAAGGAGGTGAAAAAGTAGCTGTTCTTCACTATTGGAGGTGCAAAAGAAGTGAGTGATAATTGGGAAATGTCACTTTTCTTGCCTTGCTCACATATGTAAATAAAGTGTTCCATGTAAAAGACATCGATGTAGATCGGTGTAGAGAGTCAAAGGAACCTTGGTAAAACACTAAAAGGCAGCTGAATTTCGTAAGAACAAAGAGCAAGAATACAGGTTTTGTCCCCCGACCACCTAGTGACTGCTTCATAAACTAACAATGGCTCTGTTCCCTATACATGACCATTGCCCAACCTTGGCGGACAGACTGGTTGATGTAAGGTGAGACTTTCCTGTTAGAGTAAGAACCCTTTCACTGGGAGCTGAGAACGAGAGCTGGGACCTGTTTCAGTAGTTTCGTGACATGTCTAGATGGCGTCTGTGACACCATATGGACAGATCACAATATTGCAGTCGATGACACACAGAGTTTCACTCACTTCTCGTAGGAATTAAGCAATGACACTTTAACATGAGTAGGGAAAACATATAATTTATAATCGCTCCTAATATGAAGAAGATTGGCCACTTCAATCTTCTGATATTTGCTAGTCTTTTTTCGCTATTGCTTGCACTGTTGGTGCTGCTGTTGATGTCTGGCTAGGCCTAATGTCACGAGACTACTGAAACAGGTCCCTGGCTCGACTTGTCAGTAAAAGCAGCCTTAATGGCAGACTGTGCGCCTGAATGCATGACCCTGTAGTCAATCCGATACATTCCAGCTCCGGATAATACCCTTTTACCCACAGGCTGGTCTCTTGAGCGCTTGATCCTTTGTTGCTTGTTGTTCTTTGTCCTTTAGTAAAAAGGTCGTCCCATTTGCATGATATTTGCCCAGACGTTAATCTGGTATTCATTGAAGCAGATTGTGTGGTTATGAGTTATAAGTTAAAACCCATTGTGCCGACTCTTCAAAATCTGAAGTGTCTCTTTGTTTTATCAGTACTTTTAATGTTTTAAAGAATCATTTATTTGGCATTTGTTATATGGTGAAATAAATGCAATCCAGTGGTCTCGGTGTCCATTGTGTATGGTTAAAGTACCAACTAGAACATTTCACTCAATGAAAATCCAGATGACGTTCAGTAACTGATTCAACTGAATAGACGCAATATTTGTTTAAATGATCAAGTTGAGAAAAGATCCACAAAAACAGACAAGCTGATTATTTTCTGTAAACCTTATTAGGGATTCATCGGACATCTAAATGGGTGGGGGGGGGGGGAGTAGTTGGTTCATGGTTGCGGCGTTTTACCTTCTTTAATTAGACTTCATCAGGCAGTTGATTATAAATTTGAAATGGAGAAAAACTCACAAAAAACCAGACACAGTTATTTGTATTTGAAGGTGTTATTATTCAGCCAAGATGACAGTTGGTGTACATGGTGGTATCAGCGTTTGTCACGACGTTTCGTGCATGTTAAATGCACTTCATCAGGTGATCATGTGATCAGAATTATAAATTTGTTTGAATTGTAAATTCAAAATAAAAGCATGATACTGAAGCAGAATAAAGACCCAACGGGAATACATAAATTGATAATGGATGTTTTCCCCTGGCATCTCTCTTTTATATACTTAGTGATATATAAGTCCCAGATAAGACGAATATGTCATAGCATTCCACCATGATAAGTGTTCTACACAATTTAGGGACCTATTCCTATACTTAGACTTGGGAAATTCATTAGGAAGATATATAACTCAGCTATTCCAAGACTTCCAAGATTTATTTTACCCAGAATGGAGAGAAATGACATCCAATTAGAAAATATATGAAACAGCTAACCTATCGTAAAACACGTAAATGTAGTATGCTCCTTTATAAGAAACCATAACAAATCCCCTTAACCCTTTCCTTACCAATGATGCCTCATGGCACTCCCGTGGCTAGTGCAAAAGATGCGTCGAGGCATCACTTTCCATTTTTTTTATGAAAATGTCATTTATCTTAGCTGATTCACCATGGATCACTATAATTGTATCAGAGATTATATATAATGCCTTTATAATGATAATCAATAAATAATTGTATAGATATAACCATGGGAACATTGACGGAAAACTTCATATATGGTGGAAAAGAATTAATTTCCTGAACAATTGTAACATAGGCCTGCACTACAGAGGTGGTCCGGTGTCAGGCATGCTGCATATAAAGAGGCTCCCGATCCGTTAAGGAAAGGGCTACGTCTAAGCAGTATATACAGCTAAATTTCCTTCCGTCTCATGTTATCCTGAGCCTCGTGGCTACTCTATGTGATGTATGCCTACCACGTATGATGGAGTGAATGGAAGTTTGGCAAGATATACAACAAACAAAGCGTACAGTATACCCTCGTAAACTTTGGTCGATGCGACACATTTGAAATGTTTACCTCTAAAGGAATTTTACTATAGAGAAGTGAGCTCCATCTACTGGATACAACATGAATTACAATAGGGTTGACGTCAGGGGCGTTCCCGGGTGAAAGCCTAATGGGATCGTGTATGTGCCTAAGACACGGCCTTAATGGTGAATGTCCGGCGCGCCCTCATGTGAGGGTTTGAGTAGCGAGAAGAGCAAACACCTTGAGATCATTTAACCTTTCCCCAATGAACTTTATTTAGTGAGCCATTTTGGATTTTACGTGTGGCTTCCTTCGCAATGTAAATGTTACTTTATATCAAACATGTTATTGCAAGGTTGGGAAGGGAATTTATTCGGAAGGTGAAACCGATGATGAATTTGAGGGTTTCATAAATTAAGAAAAAAACATGATAGCAACGGGCTGTGTATGGACATATTATGGCGAAATTCAATCTGTTAAAGCCTGTGAAAGGACAGGAGTGTAACCTTACTGAATGACTGAGATTCATACGTTAGGGTTCCATACCTTTATCCTACCCCTCATATAAATCTCCATAGACTTAACACGGTATGACTGTATGCTTCGCTTATGCCATAAAATATTTATATGGTAAGGGTGTCATATAAAGTTAAAAGAATGTGGCGGGGTAGGATAACATCTAAATGCCACTTACTATAATTGTTTACATGGTGTTAGTTGTCTTCCGCTACAGATTCACTCAACTCCGCTTCATGAAATCATTCCGTGAAGACACCTCACGCCATATAAACACTAATATGAAATTCCATGGCATGATCCTGCCTAGAGTTACAATATACATTTATATCCTGACGATTGTTTTGTGTAATGCAAATAGAATATCTCAATGATCTCATCTAAGACCCCTATAAGCAGGGCGCTTACTTTAGGTACTGCTGCTCCGTCTCTATCATGTATTTTGTGTATGGCACCCTGTGCCGTCCATTACTAGATCTAGACAGCCCACTTCGTTTTTACATGTATCAACGTTCGTTTACGATCAATTATATTAGAAGGAAACTAACAAGATGAAATTAACTTGGTCCGTACTCCACCGAGCTTTACCGCAGAGTAATTCACTAAACAAAGCTGAGTGAATTACTCAGCAGGCAAACAAAGTGAATACGGACCTGTATATCTGTAATATACTCTCCTGCCAGACCTTTTGTGTTGCTTAAGGGGAGTGTGTTATAATATAATCTCGAAGCCAATTTTCCATTTCCTATTTCTTTTCCTGTGTATTTTATCAAAATATAATGAACATAAAGCTTGGTTTCATTATGAATTTGTTAGCTATGAAAATTTCCTTTTAATTATTTCTATTTTTACAGTCCAAATAGACCAAAATTGCTTGGTTTGAGCCGCCCACCGCAGATACCATATATATCTTAGTCGGAAGAGTGGAGACAAAGGTGGCGGCCAAACCACCGTTTAGTGTGTAGAATCTAACCGGCGGATTGGTTTCCTGTCCTCAACTGCTTGGTAATGTTTTCGTCATTTCGTTGAAAAAAAGTCTACCATTCAGGCCTGCCAACTGTTGCTTTCCCTATTGTATAGACTCTTAACCTCTGTAGTAATTAGCGTATATTTGACTACGAGTTCCCGTCATATTGGCGCTCTGTAAACATATTGAGTAGCTCAGAACACCTCAGTAGCTACCTGTGAAGCTATTACAAACTATTGGACGTACTCACAGAAAAGGAGGTGTTCAATATCGGAAGTTACGTACTCGGTATCGGTGTCAGCTGCTTGGAGATCAATACATCTAACGGATGTGATATTATCGTCTCTTGTTTTTAATGGAAGATCTATTCAAGTAAAATTGCCTCTTGTATATCAAGATGGTCTGTAGATATTTTGCTGAATAATTATAAGCATTAGTTGTCAGGCATTATGACGGTAGCAATTGGTCTCATTTTATTTGTGGAGATATGACAGTATCTGAAGACATCATTCTGAAGATGCCAACCATATGAAAAAAATAAGTTTTTTATATTATATTTTCATAATCATTGATATTTGTCTCACATAATGATCTTGGATGGCATACATATGATCTGTATACTGGCATTTGATATTGTTATTTTCAGGTATGGCTTGATAAAACATTCTGAAAGTTCTGATGATAGTACTTGCTGTCACACATGGATACAGCTATACCTCCCATCCTGCTAACAGCCACCAGAGCAACCCTCACTAGGAGCGTGGTTGTGGCCCACTAGATTCTAGGTCCAACTCTCGACTGTGGAAGTGTCCCAAGGTGCTATAAATATCATGTAAGGAGGTCAGGGTGAAGGTCGGGGTTTGCTGAGAATGCAGTCATTGGCTATTGGGTCTACTCTATTCCTTATATGGCAGTGAGTGTAATGGGACAACTCCATGCAGGAGGAGAGCAGGTGTTCCCTGAAGGGGGATCCACACGATGGAATTCATGTACCTCACAGGGTGTTTATCTGGAACAAATCCCGCTGAGATTCGTTACTCGAATACAATATCTTCGTCCAAAGTGTAGGGTTCCATTTCCCTGAGACATGTTTCGTGTTTTCTTCCTGCAATTGTTGGCGACGTTTACCCCTAAAAGGGAACAGAATCTCGGAAGATTTTGAAACCAATGAGGTACATGAATCCCACCGTGTAAATTCCACCAATACACACTCAGCAACTTCTACGCCTGTTTCACTGTAATTTGCGTCAGTGGCTCGATGCCTCACTCTATGCATCCGTGCCATGGTACCCTTTGTCTACCCTTAAAACTACACTGATGCAGAAATACTACATCCCTGGATGAAACTTGGGCCGTGAGAAAGTTTCCGTTGGCAGTGCGTCTGGCTGTTGGGGTATCAGTGGACGATTCTCACGCCTTTTGACCACTGCTGCCACCTGTAGGTTCCTTTTAAGGTTCCCAGCTTGCTTCTTAGACGCCACCCATGATAGATTGGCCACCAACCCCATGTATCCAACTCAGAGGTTGGTCAGGTCCGATCGCTTTCTAGGCCAAAGAGCTCGATACAAATATCTCGAAGCAAAGTATGGTTTTGTACATGTTGATTATAAACTGTTAATACTCACTGCAAAACATTATTAGCTCAGCTAATTGTTTATAAAGTCTATCTTCATCGTCTCCTTATCAAAATACACAAAAAAAGTAGAGGAAAACATGAATATATACACAATAATGACTGGTTTTTGTGTACGAGTGGCCGTAATCTCCGAGTCGTTGACGCGTAGTAATATCCGAGCGATCAGCGAGGATATTACGTCGTCAACTACGAGGAGATTGTGGACACTCGTACACAAAACCAGTCATTATTGTATTTATTACCCACCTACAAGATTAATAACATGTTGATTGCCTAATAAGTACATAAAGTTCCAGATTACGTCATAATGCCACAGCACTGTCAATCATGGTGGTAATTCGATGTATACTTACGCCTGTAATATAGTTCGCTAGTTTCTGGGTTTTTTGGTCTGCAAAACCTTTTCTGACAGTGATTTCTCATGGTAAATGAGATTATTGTGACTGATTATAACTAAATAATATTGAATGAACATTAAATAAACTTATTTTGAAGTAGATTATGAATTGACCTCATTTTGGCAGGGACTTTTTTTTTCGGAATCTCCTGCAGGAGATTCTGACATGCCAGAATCTCCGGGAAGCTAATTCCAGGTGCCCTATACGTTTCCTATGGAGACTCAGTAATAGGTGGGTAATAAAACCTGTTGCAAACACTGTTTCTTCACTATCTGCATGCCAACTCTGTGACATTGGCACGGTGCAGAGGCCCAGTATCTTAGTGCCTCAAATCCTTGGCTTTATTTCAAAGCATTTGAAACGTATCATTTATAACGGTTGACTAGGAACCTTTGAGCTTCAGAATTAAACCTATCGACTTGAATTGCCATTTGATCTTCCAATAAGACCAAGATGCTAGGTTCTGGATGAATTAAAGGTCAGAGGAAGACTAGAGATAAACAACATAGATCAGTAGTTTGATTTTAGTATTCATTCATTTGAGAACAAATGTTTGTCCAGCTTTGACAATTTGACAAGGGCAAGTTGTTAGCAGACAACAGTTTATCTAAATACTGACCACCACGGATAACAGATTACTTCTTTCATACAAACATTTACATAACTTAGGATAAATAGCTGCCTAATGGTGTTGCAAAACATCGCGTTGACTTCTTTCTAACAGTGGCAGTAATGTCAATGTTGTACTTACGTAATGTGTGTTGTAACGTTGATAGATACAAGAGTTGTGCTGGTCTGTTAACTATTATCGCACCATGTGGATCTTGTTTTAACCATACTTTGTATGGGTTCCCTGTCGTATTCTCCATATAGTTGACGTGTAGTAATATCCGAGCGAATGGAAGAATATTGTATAGTGTCAACTAAGAGTAAAATACGACCATGCAAGTCAAAGTCATGGTAACGTATTTATTTCTGTATAAGCTGTGGCCGCATGTCTATGAAATACTACCTACTGCTAGGGTTGCAGTATAAATATTCGGGCGTAGTGAGCCCGTATAGTGAGTGTTCGGACACACTGTGCTCATAATGTACCTCGGAAGTAATTTGAAATTGCTTTTATTTCATGATATTTAGGTATGTAATAAAAGTAGTATCGTAAAACCGGATGAGTTTTAATCTTGGCTACCGTATGCCACGACTGGCGTTTGGCGTAGTGATATCACGAGGCGGAGCCGAGTGGTATCCGGAACCATACGCCAGGAGTGGCATTCGGGAGCCAAGATTAAAACGAATCAGGTTTTGACTTTATCCTACCCCTCTCTACAATATTTTAATATCAAAATCATGAATCAAAATCATCAAAATTCCGTGTGCCCCTAGTGGCATACAAACGTCCATATGCCAGTCAGCGTGGCATACGGAATCTCAATGTTAAGCCTATGGGATTTTATATTAGGGGTAGGATAATGAGTGAGCCCTAGGGATGCCATTCTCGACCTTTTGCCCCATAAAATATGTATTTTATGGGATAGAAGTTCTCGAACGGCCATCCCTACGGGGTCAGTAATGACATTTTGTCTTGATTTTCAGCATTCCAAATACATGTTATCAAAGGAAAGAGAAATTAACCGACGATCTTCTTATGCTCTACTTTTCATGCTGGGGATCCCGAATCCCCAACCCGTATTCTCCTAGGAGAATGCAGCTTTCCGTATTCCACTCCGTCGTGATCTGCAGGCTCTTTAGGTTTAGGATGGAGACTCAATATCAAGTAGATGATAAAAATTGCTAAACAAAACACCGTTAGTGTTTACAGGTTGACCCATTGTGCTGCCGATCCAGTGACTTACTGCGCTCACAATTACACACTTTTTACGAGGGATAACCATTTATTACTGTGAGTCGCATATTCGGATGATAAGTAGACAATTGCCTTTTTGCCATATATGCTGCACAAGTGGGAAGGAAAGGCTAATAGCTCAGATACTATCTCGGTATTAATCTATTCACGGTGGGTGATGCCATATGGCATCAACCGTGCTAGGGCGGAATGATGCCATATGGCATCATCTGTGCTGGGGCGGGTGATGCCAAAAGGCATCATTTTCTTAAATTCGCAGAATTTCGTTTTTTTTTAATAAAATAGAAAATATTGGAAATATAGTCATGAAATTTTCACAGAATATAGATGCAACACCCAGGTAATGATTCTGGGTGAAGTGGACATTAAGGTTAATGATTGCATATTTTACCACGTCCTAAACTATTGAACTATCACAATAGGCCTGATAATTCCCGCCCCCATGTGGTATACATTAGCCCTAGTACCCGCCCTTTACCACATACTATTGCCACAGGTACCCACCCTTAAAGGGTTAATCTATTCAGTAGGATTAATTTTCCGCCTATGCTGTTCAGACGGTCCATTCCTGACCACGTTGGGTAATACGTGGTGATCAGCACAGGGAACCAGTATACAAATGAGCCTTACTGGATCAGAGTGGGGCCCGACTCGGTAGTTTTACTATGCATAGGCAGCGATGCACATGTTTGACCTTAATCACCTTGACGGCCCAAATACATGATGGGATCTAGACCGGCTCCAGACCAATTATTTCTTAATAATGTCCATGATTTAAGCAAGACTTACGCAAGTCTAGATGGGATCATCAATCTGTATCAACTCTTTTTTCCACGATAGTCTGGGTTTTGCTGAGAGCACATTGCGTTCTATGGCAATTACATACACAATATTGACTGGTTTCAAGCGGACGTATGCTCCGAGGAGTTGACGCGTAGTAATATCCGAGCGTATGGGAGGATATTGCGTAGAGTCAACTCCTCGGAGCATACAACCGCTTTTATCTGAAACCAGTCTATATTGTATTTATTGTCCACCTTTTCTGGACAAGTGGCATGTCGATATCAGTTCGTATCAGTTATGCACTATTTTTCCATACGCACTATTTTCCGTATGCGCCACCCGAAGCATACAAAATATCCGTATGCGCCGGATATGTCCATACAAACTCTCTGTGTGTTTTCTATGGACACTTTGTATTAGGTGGATAATAAAATATGATACTTTAAGTGCCTATCTGTACCCATTTAGTCAGTAAATATTATCATTTTATTATGGATACATACGGATTCAAATGGTTGAGTAGTGTGCACGCGCGAGCTCCCGGTAGAGACCTTTGACAGTGGATTATATTTGACTAAGGAAGCTTACGTGTCTGAAAACTTGACGAAACATTTGATTAACGTACCCAGAACGTGCTTACAGGACATTGCTATAGTAACACGCCCAAACAAGCTGATATTCTCGAGATCTTTGTCAACCCTCACCAGTGCGCCTATCATCGCTCAAAATGGCTGACGACCCTGGCTCCATAGCGGAAAAGGCCCTCAGGGAGTTGAGAGAACGACCACGCACGCGGTCCTCTAGTACGCCCGAAGACGAATTCACCACAGGTAAAATCACGACTGTACTCGAGAATCTTGTGCGAATCTCACTCGATACTCAGAAAACAACCAAGAAAAACCAAGAATCCCTTGAATCAATTACAGGAATACGGCAATCGGTCGAACTAAACCAGCAGGATATATGTGAACTGCAGGCCGAAAACAAAGTACTCAAGGACTCGTTAGCTTCCCTAACCCAGCGAATGGAACAAATTGAAAGGAAACAGTGTGGGAATGAGCTCAAGTTGTCTGATTTGCATGATCAAGCTATATCGTTAGATCACTCTTCACGTAAGTTTAACCTTTTAATTGAAGGTATAGACCAAACGGATGGAGAAAATGCCCATAACATTGCCCTGGACATTCTAACCAGGCTGAACCCGGCAATTACCCCCAATGACCTAGATCAAGTGTACCGTATTGGTAGACCTACTCAACGAGAGAGGCCCATTCTATTTCTATAGGAAAGCCAAGAATTCTAACCATATGGATGATTGGAGGATAGCGCGTTTCTATAAAAATAGGACTAAAGGTATGATAGTTGCCAGCAAAAAAAGTTAAATAAAGACACTGTTAAAGAAAAAAGGCAAGGACCCAAAAAAATTTTGGGAAGGAATCAGAACATTGATCCCCAAAGAAAAACTACCCCCTTTAAGTAGGTTATACGACGAAGATACTAAAAATGAAATAGCAACGGAAGATATCCCAAACCATATAAATCATTATTTCGCTACTATCGGAGAAAAGCTTGTTTCGAAATTTGCCCCCCCTGACGTCCCACCCCTGCCTTTCCCTCCCCGAATGGACGATGAATCGATATTTGGAGCCCCGATTACTACCAAAGAACTATTGGATGCCATAAAAAAGACCGACTTTAACAAATCTTCTAGTATCCCGAACATCAGGTCCTCCATTTTTAAGCTAGCGTTTACCACTATGCCTGACAAAATCATAACTTTGTTCAATTCAACCATATTTAATTGTAAGTTCCCTGACAAATGGAAGACAGCTAAGATTACCCCCATTCCTAAAAAACCGAATGCGAAATTTGCTAACGAACTCCGGCCAATAAGTCTACTACCCCTACCCAGTAAATTACTCGAAAAAATCATAAACAAGCGCTTAAAAACATTCCTAGAAAGCAAGGAAATATTAAACGAAGCTCAACATGGGTTTAGGGAAAATAAATCAACTATTTCAGCTATTACCAGTTACCTAACTTTTATATACAAGAACGTAAATGATAACGACACTACCTCCCTCTTCTTAGACTTCCGTAAAGCATTTGACACCATCTCCCATAAAATATTACTACATAAACTATATAAATTAGGACTAAATAACTTAACATGCACCTGGTTTTCGAGCTACCTATGTAACCGGAAACAACAAGTCAACTTAAATGAAAAGCTTTCCTCCATTCTACCACTAACGTACGGAGTCCCACAGGGCTCCGTATTAGGCCCAACCTTATTCATTATTTACATAAATGACTTACTGGGTGGTCTGCAAAATATACAGTGTGAAACTGTATTGTATGCAGACGATACAGTCGTAAGTACTAACTCTAGACAAGATATGATACACGTGATCCCAAAAATCGCCTCCTGGTGTGAAAAGAACTTATTAACCCTAAATGAAAAGAAAACGCAATGGATGAGCTACTCCCGCAACCGGAATATCCCCCCACTAGACCTAACTATTAATGATAAAACCATAGAACAAGTAAATAAATTTAAATATTTAGGCCTGACTATTGATGCAAAACTGAAATTTATTGAACATCGGAAGGATATGGTTATAAAAGTAAAAAACAAAACGTATTTATTATCAAAAATTAGGAATTATATTGACCAAAATACTGCTTTACAAATTTATAAAACAACCATACTCCCGTACTTAGACTACGCAGATTTTATTTATGACAATGGTACCCAGGCGATGCAAATAGAACTACAGAGACTACAAAATAAAATTCTTAGAATAATATACAAAGTAAAACTAGAACCAACCCCCTTGTTTACGACAGACCAAATGCATACAAAAGCAAAACTATTTACTCTTAATCAAAGAAGAGACATACATCTATTAAGTTTTGCATTCACTTTAACGAAAAAACCGGACTTGGTTGATAACCGTAATCTCCCTCTTAGGAGGAAACATGGATTAAGGCTTTTGCAACCACCCCTGAAAGACGCTGTTTTTAATTCCTCATTTAATTACCGCGGAATTTTAGCCTGGAATAATCTAAAGGAAGTTTTTACAACTATAACCGAAAAAAATAAATTTAAAATACATATCAAAAAGAATTATCTAGACTGCTACATGGATTAGTCAGCTTGTGTTGCAACTGACAACAGTAGTATTACTAATATAAATAGGAGCACCCAATCATTTGCTCCACCTAACCCGCCCCCTCCCTGCCCCCTCTCTTCCCCCCATATAACATGACATAGGTTAAGAGGTAGATTGTGTTGCAACTACCAAACTAGATTATGAACGAAATGTAAATGTGAAATGTAACCATAAGACCATGAAATATATTAAGGTCGCTTAATAAGCCAGTGCGATTAGATACCCACTTACTGGAGATAGTCAAGTAGCAATGGCGGAGTATAATTAAGCTTCTGATTACCATTGTTATATACAATCACCCATAACACTGTGAAGCTGCATACCCTGTGACTGTATATTCTGTTACGATAAATGTATCACCCCATCTCATCCCATTATGAACAGACATAAACTGTGGTCAATCTACTCAGCCGATAATTGTTAATATGTAAATTGTTATCGTAACACGAGGGACCGGGCGGAAGAACGGCTACGCCGAGCCCGGACATCTTACAAACTGTACTAGATGAAAACCCTAATAAAACTGATCAAAAAAAAAAAAAAATGTATTTCATCTCTCATACAAGCGAGTTTTTCAGACAATAAACCATAGAGTGTAATATATCGGAATCAAAGGAGAAGTAATTTTCTTTGAATAAGGTCCTATAATTTGTACAAGAAGCTGATCAATAACTACAGCTTGGACTGCTCTGTATAATGAAAAACCCAGAAGTCTCTATGGAAGTTCGTTGAGTGGGATTCACACGGTGGGATTCATGTACCTCACAGGCCCTTTGTCTGAGACAAATCCTGTTGAGATTCGGTACTGGAACACAATCTCCTCGTGTGAATGACAGGGTTCCTTTTTGCTAAGACAACTTTCTCTTGCAATTGTCGGCGCCGATCACCCTTAACAAGTAACAGAATCCCATGAGATTTTGACTTTGAACAGGTTTAAAATTTAGAGGGGTGAGATAAATGTATTTCACACATTCTCCCCCAATCTGTGAGTCTCAGTGGTCCCAAGTAACACCTATTCACAGAGGGAAGTACCCTGAGTCGGCGACTGTGTACCCTGTGTACCCTGTGTACCCTGTGTACCCTGTGTACCCTGTGTACCCTGTATAGGGGTGTAGGGGTGAGACTATGTACCTGTTAAGTCTTCCCATGTGAATTGAATCCGCCATATTACCCTGAGACTGTAGAAAACCCCAATCTGTGAAACTTTGTATCCAGCTGGAAATAGTAGCCGATTGATGCAAAGGTGTGAAGTACACCAGTCTCAGTTCCATTTGTCCCATCGTGTGAATCCCACTTAAGGAATAAGGACACAAGATCCTCTAAAAACATACTGCTCAGAGGTGCACTGTGGTCAGAGTATGATAGAATCTACATATGTATTATCTGTCTCTCATCACTCAATATTCAAACCCATCTCGATCCTTCTCATCCTAGTTATATACTTCATTCACCACAGGATTGAATCATAAGATGTCATTCTAAGACAAACAATGATAAAACTCGTTGTTTTTCCATCAAAGTCATTCACAGAGATTCTATTGAACGTACCGTTTTTAACCATGGAAAAATAAATTGCTTTTTCAATAGCAAAAAGGAGGAGGTCCTCAATGGAGACGATGATGAAATGAATATTGTACCACACAAATGGGAATCTATGACATGTACTAGCTTTGATGAATGGCTTTCGCAAATAACAATTTTCATATAATTGGTAATTGTTATGATTTCTTCATTTGTGTCAGTAAAATGAACAGCCATCATGGGATGTCAGAGGCTAATGCCATGGTATGCAGTGGCGGACTGTAACCAGTGCTGCCACCTGAAGACAGATACGGGAATTTCTATTTATCATTTCGGGTTAACCGAGAAGCTCGGTATAAAGTTTTTGATCTAAAATGACTATGAATAAACTATCATAAGGATAAGCTAACGGTATATTACACAATAGTCCCGGCTACGTTATCGGGATTATTATTAAAAAGAAAGTACAAATTTCACATGAGAAAATAAGTAGATTAAGGTGTGAGGATCGTATTTATTTTTATCCTTCTTGTCGCCTCCCCCAATAGTTTTTCAACACAGAATTTCAAATCAAAATCTAACGAAAGAAACAGACTTTTAAAATATCATTTGGAATTTATATCTATGTGAATTTATGATCACTAATTCTTCATACGAATAGAAGAATGGTAGTGACAAACATGGCCATGGCTTGGATGACATAGGTGTGTGACATGGCCAACGTGGCCCAAATGTTGTCTATGGACTGATAACTGTAGTATGATTCAAAGCAAAAAGAAATAGAAAAATAAATAGAATGATTCGCAATACACTAAGAAGATGATTATATAAATGTTATATTATCATTGGTCAATAAATCTTAACGGGCAGCAATTAGAAGATTATATTGGAGCACTGGTTCAGCTTTTATGATTCACCCAATAAAGTAGATCGTACATATTTATAGATTCAGTCATTGAAATAACTGATAAAGACATGATTCACACCCTAGAGACTCCAATACACCATGTGGGTGAAGTAAGCTAACTGTATATGACCAAAAAATATTAATTTTTCGTACAAAAAGAATAGGTAAAAGAACTGTAAACTTGAATGGGCGGTATTCATATACCCTAGCTAAATCACTGGGTTTAATAGAAATAGCACTAGAAATAACACTAAAAAATGATAAACGCATCTACATATGTTTCATATACATAAGTGCAGATAAGCTGTCCTTCACTGAAACAATTGACACATTGGAAGGAATAACGTTTATGTCATGAAGTTTGATTTCTAAGCTCAAAGACAAACTTCAATGGGCAACAGCTACCACAATATGTCAAAGGAATTGCTACCGCCAACAACAACTCAACAGAACAAATCTCTGCCACTCATGACTAAGATACAATGAGTTCATGTAGGTCAATTCGTGTCCTGACACTGTGTTATGGCTTTCAGGTAGGCGTTGAGTCGCAATACACTCAACTCCAGGTTCACTATGGCAGAAAGTAAAGTGGTTTCATTAATCGGTGGTGGGCGACAAATCCTTATGGGATTATCCCAACCACCCACGGTTAACCTCTTCAGCTGACCAGATTTAGTTTAATCCCCACAGTTCCCTCATTATTCGCAAGGTAGAGTCGATCTGGATCTGCACTTGGTCACGTGACCTTTTTAAAAGCCAATTCACACGTGTTTTAAGCCTGACTTACAACTCACATTACTGCAGTAGTGCGCCCTCCTGGTCTCTGTTCAAACTTGACATGGATACTTCCATGAACCAATTATCTTCTGCGAACAAAAAGGATATGGCAAGTCATAGGAGTGGTGTAAACGAGAATGAAAGTACATGTATAGGGGACAGCGCCATTGTTAGTTCACGAAGCAGTCACTAGGTGGTCGGGGGACAAACCTGTATTCTGAACTGCCTTTCAATATTTTACAATGGTTCCCTAGACTCTCTACACCCATCCCAAAGCAGGATGACATAATGATTAAACCCAGGAAAAAAACAGTCACTAGGTGGCCAGCAGTATGGCAGGCCCCTGTGGGGGGACAGAACCTGTATTCTGGCTCTTTGTTCTTACGAAATTCAACTGCCTTTCAATGTTTTACCATGGTTCCTTTGGCTCTCTACACCCATCCCAGAGCAGGATGACTTAACGATTAAACCCAAGACATGATGTTTTTTACATGGAACACTTTATGTAAATATATAAGCAAGGCTATAGTTGTGACACTTCCCAATTATCACTCACTTCTTGTCCACCTCTATTAGTGAAGAACACCTATTTTTTTTACCTCCATTAGTGAAGAACACCTATTTTCTTACCTCCATTAGTGAAGAACACCTATTCGGGGGGCGTCATGGCGGCGCCCATGCATGGATCATAGGCAATATGCCGTATACAATGTACTTGTAAAATTGCACTATACCATCAGACCACTATGTTGTAAATCATCATAACAACATGTTGAGTCGGAAGACTTGATAGGGTGAAATAAGACTGTTTCAGAGGCGTTTATGATGTATCTTGGCCTTTAAACCCGCTATCATTATAAAGCTATCGACGAACACACTATAGTTACATACCACTGCTGGGGGTGTAGTAACTACAGTTTTCATACCAAGGCTGACATCTTCATTACTAGGCTGACGTTTTCATACCAAGGTTAATCACGTGACGCACTCTAGACCAATCAGATCAAAATTAGATTCCTAAGACTGAATCTGGTGAAATCTGCTAACAATATCAATTGCATATGAGATTATATGGATATGAATGTGAACTCCGAGGAGCATAAAACCGCTTTTATCTGAAACCAGTCTATATTATACTTATTATCCACCTTTTCTGGACAAGTGACATGTCAATATCAGTTCGATTTTGCTATGCACTATTTCTCCATACGCACTATTTTTCCGTATGCGCCACCCGGAGCATACTACATATCTGTATGCGCAGGATATGTCCATACAATCTCCCTATGTGTTTCCTGTGGATACGTTGGATTAGATGAATAATAAAATAATAGGGAAGCAGGTAATGGGTGAAAGAATTCCGCAGTAACTCGGCGAGGATGCCTTGCCTTGAAAAGTAATTTTGGGCATCCTCACCTCGTAACTTGGGAATTCTTTCACCCGAGACCTTGAGGCCTCTTGCATAATTTAGGCTCGTTCATGACGACCCTTTTCTGTACACCAACGAGACCCAGGGACGATGTGGGTCAACTTTACACAATATTTTTGGACGACCTTTGGTCTGGTCAGGTAAGACTGTAGTGAACGAAGTTGAATAGTATTAAATGATAACCCTCGTACGAGGTCTCCTTTTACAATATCCTTTCGCTGGCTATAAGTTATTAAACAGGACCCAGTTTCCCTCCTTTATACCATTCGTACTTATTGATCTAATACTTTTTATCATATTTTGGCCCTGATAATGACACATCTAGCACTGTTCAGCTTACTGCCCAGCTCTCTCTGTTTGACACAATGCTACTGCAGCTTTAGATTTGATGAGAATTTTCTTGACTTTGACGAATCATGGAATTCAGCATTCAGAGCGGTAGACCAAAAGTATGATCACTTTAGATGCTGAAATACAACGAACCGAAAATTCTCCCAGAGTCCAGTATAACTATAATACCCCATCAAGTTATTCTGAAATTTACTGGCAAAGCTTAGCCGGCGCAGTACTGCATAATGTATGGTATTAGTATGAGGCAAGAGCTTTGATCTTCCAAAAACAAGCCCAAAGAAATGTGATTGAACAAACATGAGGTCTATCGCCCTGCACGCAAACGATCTCTCGAATAAAGAATCGCAATTATGCATCTCTTTTTAAATAAGACACACTTCACTAGAAGCTAGAGGAGGGCTCTGCACCTAGACTTGCTCAAGGCTTTGAACATTATGAACAGTCACTAAATAATCAAATTAATCAGAATGAAATGCATTACAATATGTACCCTTCCTATCCCGGCGAGGAGGGTGGGGTAGGTAAAGGGGTAACCAGAAGATGCAGGGCCAGTCTGTCCTACACCATCTCATTCCTACATCAATTCCCAAATTGTCTATGATGCCTGTTTTGCTCAATGCTTTAATTGTGATTTGTCTTTCAGCCATATTGTACCAAACATATGCTCCAATTTTGATATCATTCCTGTATGATTGAACTTTATGCTTGATTGTACACAATGTGCTATTAGTCCTGCAGAATGGTGCATAAAATAGGCTGTAGATTTCATTTTGGTATACAAGCATGGAACTTGACACAATGGTAGTACTTGATGTACTAAGTGGACAATAAAATATTCATAACGTATGCAAATCATGTCTAGAAGGCAGATGTCAACCTATCAGTTAGAGGCATTTCTCATCCTTCAGCCATTTTCAAATTTAAAATAGCGATTCAGCTATTCATTATCATATCCTTTAGTATGATACCTCAGTTTAGTTTTTTTGGGTTTTTTTGGGTTTTTTTTTTTTTTGGGGGGGGGGGGTCATAAATACAATGCAGTAATTGCAGGTCCATTAAAGATGGAATCTAGCCAGACATGATAACAAATCACTACTATTCCATATGATGACATTATATTGAAGATTCCTATCGAGTTTGAATAGCATAGTAATTCACAAGGAGAAGCCGCATGAATTACGTACTGATTCAAACGAGATGGGAATTGAGCTCTGACCGTAAACTTGAATAGGTTTCTGAATTCATCTCACCCCTCACGTTGACTAATTGGCCAACATTTTTCTAAATATTCCATGGCCATTGAGTACAAGTTCCCAATGTTAAGTCTATGGAGGAAAAATACCAGAGGTGAGATACATAGCAATACCTTCGGCCTTTCCTGTGCCCGGTATTCATAGACAATAAAAGATGGTTTTGTGGACAGGCGGTCGTAAACCACGAGTGGTTGGCGCGTAGTAACACACGAGTGCAAGCGGGTGTATTAAGACGTCGACCTCGAGTGGTTTACAGAGCCGCCTGTCCACATAACCATCGTTTGTTGTACTTATTATCCATCTTTTCGAGTAAATCTAACCCAGTAATTTCCATATTATAGGGTATAACTATAGGGACTATTTCTTTGCTTTATAGTACAAAGGGACTATTCTCCCGTATACCATGGCTTTGAGGCCATGTACCACATGTTTGAATCTGTATAGCACAGTTGTGCTATCTGAAAGGTTTCTTTATAATGGGTCGTGGTTTACTGAGTCCCCATACATCTTGATGTATGGTACTTGGATGTCTTTATTTGACTGTATTGTATATTGTTCATAAGATGTCTGAAAACCCCACTTTAGTGAGAGACATTCTTTTTCAATAAAAAAAAAATACATTCTCAATGGGGTCTTTGTATACCATGGATGATAAATACACAATACTCCACGAAATTGGATGGGCTTCAATCATCATCGAACCGATGCCATATGATGGTTAAGGCCCATCCAAAGGAGTGGAGTATTGTGTATTGGATTTGAGTGCTGTTTTGATTTATCTCACCCCTTCCGCTAACATTAAATAGCATTACAATATCAGAATAATTCAAATTACTTTGCAAATCCAGTTGGTTAATAGCATATGATGTCATCTCATATTCACTCTGTTATGACTTTGGCGTAGTATTGTCACTTCACCGGGGTGATCGTTGAGTATTTTTTCTAACATTATTCCTATGGCTAAACTTGTACCAGGGATGAGATAATTATATAGAACGTCCTGACCATGCTGTACAAGTCACAGAACGAGATGATAATTTATGGTTTGTACAGACCGAGGCGTTTACGCCGAGTTCCGTATAAACGGTAAATTATCATCGAGTTGTGTGACTTGTACAAGCATGGTTGGACGTTATATATTTACTATATACCCCAAATTAAAAAAAAAAAAGATTTCATTTGGCTTAACAACCAATTTTTTAATAAACGTATATGGCAAGGTGGTCCATATTTTAGTGTATGGACCAGCGGTCCGCACACTATTTTTACGTCATATGCTGAAACGGTGCGAATTTACAGTATATACGGCATGGTGTATATATAGACAATAATCGATGGTTTTGTGGACAGGCGGTCGTAAACCACGAGTGGTTGACGCGTAGTAATACACAAGCGCTAGCGAGTGTATTACATGGTCAACCGCGAGTGGTTTACAGAGCTGCCTGTCCACAAAATCATTGTTTGTTGCATTTATTATCCATCTTCTCGAATAAATTAAACCCAGTCATTGCCATTTTAAAGGGTATAACAGTAGGGACTATTTCTTTGCTCTATAGCTAAAGGGACTATTTTTTCCGTATACTATGATTTTGAGGCTGTATACCACAGGTTAGAATCCGTATACCACAGTTATGGTATCTGATAGGTTTTATATAATGGGTCGTGGTTTACTGAGTCCCCATACATTTTCAATGGGAGCTTTGTATACGATGGATAATAAAGTAAATGGCAATAACCCCCTTCATTCCTGTGCCCAGTATACATCCCTGGTGGTCAGTGCCGTATCTCAGATAATAGGTGTTTGAGTCACCTACCGGAGTCGTTGAGGCTGGTGGAGGACGTCCACATGGGCCATCCATCAGGTAACTGATCGCTGATGTGTCCTGGACTGAGTCCCACCTCGGTAACATCTTCACAGGTACTGTGACATAGACCTCTGATCATACCAGGGTTTGTACAAGTAAGTCCAGGAACCTGACGTCGAATGGTATAATAGCTCCTCCTGTATAGGCAACAGACCTACATTGATTCAGGTAGGTCTTGTGTGGGTGTGTCACACATATCGAGGGTTCACATAAATAGGTAGTGGTTTTTGTGTCCTAGATGTGTTATTTCTGTGCCTAGCTCATACACATGATAGGTCCAGATACACGAAAATTAGATACGAAAGTCTAGGGTAGGTCTTGCATATGAGTGCCACTGGCCACTGATTCTTCCTATATATCCTAGTTGAGTATATCATAGATGTCTGATTGTGCACAGGTGAACTTCATAAGTCCTGTCTGTATGTGTAACTTATCCAAGGTTTTGAGCAATAGGTGTGTATGACAAACCTGTGACCATACACAGTGCACATTTGTTTCTTGTTGTGTGTCTTGGTAACCTTTGATCGTGCAGTCTATATGATAGGTCCTGGCTGTATGCGTGACAACTCTTTGGTAATACTAAGTTTGCATTTACAGCTCTACCTCCGTGTAAAACGCACCTTTGGCCATAGTAGGGTATTACAATAGGGCCAGGTTCTCTGTTCCTGTGTGTGGTTCGTAATCGCGTTAGACTCTCTGAAGCCATGCGATCATGTATCATACCATTAAGCTGGTTGACCACCACGCCATAGGCTGTTCCTGTATGGAATGCCAGCGGTTTATATCGCATCAAATGCCAGCTTGACTATGACAAGCCGTTTTACCACTTATATTCCCTAAATTGAACTAAGAATGTCTTAAATTGATGATTGCAATTGATAACAGGTACCTTCGATTCACTTAACCTTTTCCATGCCAGAATGCATGTGTATCGGTTGGGAGTGAGAATGCCTCCAGGATGTATGTAGGACGAGGTGTAGGATTGCCTGTAGACATTCTTTACCAATCACGGGTATGGTTTAGATAAATGCAAGAATAAATTGTGATTTAAGTAGGTGTATACATGTGTGGAAGCTTTTATTGTATAAATTTGGGAATAACTATTTACGACCGGGATAAGATTGTGCAATCGATGAAAAGCGAAATTAGAGAGTATGACTGAAGACATTCCACCCTCTGCTGCTATAGCTACTAAAGCTCACCGACCTGCTTGCCCGAAAAGGATATAGACAACCAATTGTTAGTTACATTTGTAATCAAAATTTAGTATATGAGTACGGGACAGTTTTACCTGCGATCAAACAACAAAATCTTCTTAGCAGAGATGTTGAGATTAATAAAAGGGGTTTACGAAGCGTTTGGAACTAAATATTACTATATACCCATGCCGTATATACTGTGAATACGCACCACATAACGTAAAAATACCGTACGGAACACCGTTCCGTACGGGAAAATACGGAACACTTGTTCCGAATACGAAGACTAAAATATTAGTTATCAGGCCAAATGAAATGAATGATTTTTTTTTAATTTCGGGTATATAGTATATAACGTCCAACCATGCTTGTACAAGCCACAAAACTCGATAATAATTTACGGTTTGTACGGAACCCGCCGTAAACGCCTCGTTCCGTACAAACCGTAAATTATCATCTCGTTCTGTAGCCTGTACAGCATGGTCAGGACGGTCTATATAATTACTAATGGTGTCCTGAGTAAAAGTAGATTGTAGATTATATCAATTAATGTAATGAATCGATCATTTTCCAATACCCCGGGAGGAATCAATACCTGTCTACGGCGCGCCATACATTAATGCCTGGGCTTTATGCCCAAATGATCATTCAAAATTTAATATCCACGGCAGGAAATTCCAGTCCGATTCTCACTGTCAGCCTTAATTATTACTATTCCGCCAGGGACTACGCGACCAGCGACCAATCATCAGCCAAGACTAATTCTAATCTGCATGATTTATGTAAGAGGCTTGAGGGCACTGTGTGGTCTCTGCCAAACGTCTCTTATTCCACCGGTCCCTGGTGCGTTAGGACGCCCTGCTGGGACTTTGATTCGGACTTATTATTTAATAAAATACTACAATTGCCCAGATTGTGTGCACTGTGTTTGGGAGCAGGGCCAGTTTGGTGGTTACAATGGCGGAAATAAGCCCGGGTGGCATTCTCTGACTTGGCAAATTACCGTGATTTCTTTTCTGATTGGAAAGGTCTTGCCGTTTATAACTGGCATGTGCTGCTTGTCAATTCACAAGTGTTACATTACTTTTATTATTATTGTTATTATTGTTATTGTTATTATTACAATTATAAGTTTTCCGAGCACATTTCATGAGTTTTCTGAAGGTAAATTGTAGCTTCTTTATGATTCTACATCAATTTAATGCTGTGTTAGATTAAGGTTAAATCGTTTTTCACTCAAATGCGATGTTCAGAGAGGAAAATCCCCATTTCTGGTATAAGTGGATTTGTCCCGGGAGAGATTCACAAGGAAATGTTTCAACATCGTTGTAGTTCACCCGCCGCAGGAAATAGATGTTATCTTTATTCCAAATTGTTGTTCAGTAATTATATAGAACTGATAATTGTATAAATAGACAATACTCCACGAGTTTGGATGCTCTGCTATCATCATCGAGCTGAAGCCGAGTGACGATTATGCTGCATCCAAATTGTTTATTTCACAATTTGAGTGTGGTTCTAGCTTTATCTCACCCCTTTCACTGATATTGAATAGCATCACAACATCAAGGCTGTTTCACTAGTTTTGTGACATGTCTAGATGGCGTCTAGATGGTGTGTCCGGTTTCATAGACTTGTCACAGAAATGTCACGAAACTAGTGAAAAAGGTCCCTGAATTATTGAAATAACTTCACAAATCCAGCTGGTTAATAGCACATGACATTATCTCATATTCACTCTGCCGCGACCATGGCGTAGTATTGTCACTTTACCAGGGTGATCGTTGAGTATTTTTTCTAACGCTATTCCTCTGGCTAAACTTGTACCAGGGGTGAGATACTTAGCAATGCTACATCTTTGAGAGAGAAAGAGAGAGACAGACAGAGAGAGACAGAGAGAGACATAGACAGACAGACAAAGAGGCAGACAGACAGACAGAAGTTTATGACTTGTTGTGCCCACAGAGTACAGCCATATTATGAAAGTGGGGAACCTCTGAGCCACAACAAGCAATAGATTTCATTCCAGTGGCATGTTTTCTGAGATTATATAAAACACCACTGACAGGTGAGACTTCAACCCAAGATTAGGGAATTTCAAAGACGTCGGACCCCATTTAGAATTCTAGATTTGTATCTTGGGAGGTATTTTATAGACAAGGTGTTGCATAGACCTGTAGAGTTGAAATCACTGATGGTCTAAGACCTATTTGGATATAGCTTTGCCATACATGCGTAAGTAAGATAATTCGACTGTGCAACGGAAACGGTCACTATCCACGATCGTCACTAATGTAAAACACCTCCCTGGCATCATACGATGTTCTTATATGAATGCCACTGGAAGGAAAATTACTTGCTTTTTGTGGCCAGTCAAACCTATGGCGGGTCTGATGTTTCAACTCTTTGCTGTATTACCATGCTGAATGCGCAGATTCGCCAAGCTGCTGTGAGACTGGGGCCCGTTTAATAATCTAGGATCATACATGAAGACCCTTTTCTGTAACTCTTACAAGAGGTACCGTCTTATAATATTCAAGTCTATTAGCTGTCCATAAGGTCGTCTATAAGTGTTGAATATAGTTGATCCACATCGTCCCTGGGTCTCTATAGCATACAGAAAAGGGTCTACATGTACGATCCTAGATTATTAAACGGGCTCCAGCAGTACAGATTCCGGTCGTCGCTCATTCCGCCTCAATTGAACTGCAGAAATGTAGTAACCCAAACCTTTTAATATCAATGTTAATAGAATACTCTTTGTACATTGTATATAGTATTAGGTACCTATGTCTGTATTATGCGATGAACTGAAAGTGTTTACTGATCTGTACTATACACCTACTATACATCAAAATACTCAAAATACCACCCTCTGCTATGCAAGTGGTAGTTGAGCCGTACCACCATACTGTGCCGGTATGGCGCCGTACCACAATACTTTGAATGTTCGATCTCATTGTTTAAGACATATATTAAGAAATATGTAAATGAATAATAAACAACCAAAATTCGGACAAAAGAATCAAAAAGGAAATTAATAAATAATATTATGAAGATATCAATGCCAAAGAAAACAATTTTCAAACAGTTTGAATATTATTTACGAAATCGCGGCTATGAACATCGTGCGTGGTGTGTAGCAGAAAACCACTTCCGCCCGCCCAGGCGTCATTAATTATCACTTCGACATTGACTTATTTTGGTAAGTTATTGAATAATTACGAATATTTAGAGGTGTATAGTACAAGTGAAACTTGTTAACCTAATTGGGACAGCTCCTCGTACCTTGTTACTCTCGATAAAATTATTACATTCGCTCTGCGAGCTCATGCAATAATTTTACCAAGAGTAACGCGGTACGAGGAGCCGTCCCAATTAGGTTAACTAGTTTCCCTAAAATATTTTTTCTACTTGTAACACCTTGTACCAAATGTTACCTTTTCTTTCTTCCAAAATACCTAAAACAATACCGAAATTGAAGCATGGCCCTGGAGCCTACTGAAAATAGGGTGTTCTTACGCCCTAGTAGCTTACTCCAGAATAAAAATCAACTCAAAAAAAAAAAGCCTTATCAAAGAATAATTATATACTGAAAAACTCGTAAATGTGACGGTAAGATCTGACGCAAATCAGGCTTGAAAACGTAAGACTTCATCATGATAGAGTAAAATGCCAACGCCATCTGGTATATTTTTTACGAACGACTTCTGGGGAAGCCTGGACAGCATGTGCAGTTCTTGCCGAGGCGTTCAGACCTGTCGCCAGTGGTGCCATCTTGGGTTTGCCATTCTGGCATTCAGCCTATTGTTCTATATTGTATTTCAGGCTCAACTTCATTTACATTTCACACATAAACAAAGAAGTAGATAGATAAACACACGCACGTGTATACACCACGCACATACAAGACACGTGCACACAAGACACGTGCACACACATACCATAGAGCCGTTTCCTCACTGGCCGACAAAAACGGGACCGATTAATTGAGATCTCCAAAAAGTCAGTTGGTGGTGGCCAACGACTGCACATACATACATATGATAGGCCTATTTCCATTGGACGAATTCTGTGCACCGATCTGGAGTAAGGAACCGCTGATGCAAGATCGGTGAATGGATATGGCCTGGCACTTATAATGGTGTCCCACTAATTTAGCGAAGATTATGCAATAACACCACCACCCACCTAATCCATCGGCATGTACATGTGGAACACATCGAAAACACGGTGTTCACTGCGCCCTCACCGATTATGTGTCACTGACGTGGAGTCGGTGGTCACCACCGACAGACTTTCAGGGTCACTCAAAATATCTCCACCGTTTTCATCGGGAAACGGGCCAAAAGCCATTTTCCACTGGCTGACATAAACAGCACTGATTACTTGAGTTCTCCTAAAATGTCAGTCAGTGGTGGCCAACGACTACACGTAAGTCTCTAAGAATCGGTGAGGGTGTGATGTATGGACCCGTTTCCATTGGCCAACGGAAACGGTGTGGATTTTTTTAGTTCTCCAAGTAGCCCATTTCCATTGGCCATCACCGATATACACTGTAAAAAAATTCCCGTGAGTTTTCTCTGGCAACTGGGGTGCCAGGGAAATACCGTAAATTTTACGGATGACCGTAATATATTTCTGACTGTAACTGTATTGAACCGTATTCTGATAACGGTTCAAACCTGTAATATATTCCTGACCAAAAATCTTAACTGTAATTAACAGTATTCTGATAACGGTTCAAACCTGTAGATATGAAAGTGCCCTTTAACCCTTTTAGTCAGGTGCCAGCAGCCAAGCTACTGCCATGAGGACAGGCGTTGGTGGCAGTGGGTGTTTGCGGCAGTGGGACCCCCAGTGCTCACACCACTGAGGGTCAGGCAAAAATATTTGTTAAAAGTCTTAATTTCAGTTGGTAATCATGTGATATTATGAATTATCCTAAATAATGTATTTCTCTTGAATAGAAACACTAAATATGGTATCACACCTACATTCTCTGAAGGTTTGGTGAATATTTCCTTGTTAAAATAATTTTGTAAATATTGGAGAAATAATGCCTCCAGGCATCATGTATCCTGAAAGGGTTAATATGCATATATCAAAATCTTATTAATCAGCTTCTGTAGCAATGTTTTATGTAGGAGATATTTAATATATGAATACAGTAGAGAATATAGCAGCATATTGGTTTCTGAAATATCTTTTATCATCTTGAGCAATGATATTTTAACATCTTAGTTTTTCAACTCTAATGTTGTAAGTGTAGACTATATCATAGGAATAGTCATCAGAATGTGACAGCCCAAGGATTCATTCGATATAGTCAGATGAAGTCAATCCTTCTTATATTTTAGAAAGTTCCTATGAAAGTGGTGTTTAATCCTCTGAATAATATTGATGTCATTAAAACTTAGGAATAAATGTGGTTTAAATGGCAGAAACCTTTCAGGTGATTACTAGATATCTCTTACACATTTTGATGAAATTAACTTCAGGATTTTATTCACTTCTTTGATTTATTGCTGATATTGGAGTTATACTTAGTGTATCTAATGTATCCTTATTTACAGTTTCATACTGTATATTGGCCGTAAATTGGAGATTTTACAGGACTGAATACATTTACAGTTGAATACCGTTTTGTGATGCCAAATATACGGTATGAAACTGTAGATAAGATTACGGTGATATACCGTCCATGTTTACGAAAGTATCCTGTATATTTTACTGAAAATTTTTACAGTGTACCTTCAGGAGCCACGGAAGGACCTTTAGCACTGCTGACGCGAAATGTAAATGGGCTATCAGAGGAACTAAAAAAATCACACCGTTTTCGTCTTCCAATGGAAACGGACATTATCCTACCCCTAATAAAAAACCGCCATAGACTAACATAGGCAAATTTTATGTGGCAGGCCGTGACATAAAGTGTTTTTATGCCACTAGAATAATAACAATATTGACCAATCAGAGAACAGGATGTCAGCTATTATGAAAAAAGTTCTGTTGGTCCTTGAGTCAATATTTATCTTTTACTAATACTAAAGCATAGACGGGGTAGGATAAATACGAAACCGAACTCGAGTTAGACTTGTCAGTGTCTATGCCACTCTGGTCAGGTCTGCTCATTACGCCTTGTTTCTGTTACATTTGACAGCTGCATACCAACGGAATAGCCCTGCAAATGACCCACCACCAACGATTTTAACCCCTGATCAGGTCACTCAGTGGTGGGCTCGTGGCATAATCTATGCACAATTAATCGCTGATCACTTCTCTGCATGCCTGTTTCCATTCAATGACCTGGCATCGCTATAAGGCCACTAAAAAACACTTGTTTCTCATCACCGCGCGCATCAGAAAAAACTATTTTAGAAGATTTTTTTTTTTTTAAATAGATGAACCTTGATAGAAATTATGAAAGGTATGTGCATTTAGTATCAAATCAAAGCTCCTGATGTCAGGGATGCATTAAATGTAGAGCCAGTGAAAATCTGGAAACCCCGCGTAAGCAGACACCCCACGTATGCAGCCACTTTGGCCCGGATCGGAGGTTGTCCACTTATGCGGGGTTTTACTGTATGTCTGCCCTCTTTGATATAGCACAAACAAAAAACAAAAAAAAGCGCCCTCGTCATATTTTTCATGGCTTGGTGATGAGAAACAAGGTGGTTTTTTTGAGTGGCCTAACCTAAAAGTCGATCGGTGGTTCCCGACTGCAGATCGGTGGCGAATAGTCGGCCAGTAGAAGATGGCTTAGACACATACATGCAATTAAAAAAGTAGATGAGATCCCTGATAACGCATGCCTCACTGCGTATGATCCTCACACAGTGCATATCGATAACGTGGTAATAAATCTGGCGAGGCTTAAATAGGTCGGGTATGAGAGCATGCTTCACACTTGTGTACACAGTCTTATTGATCTGTTTCTGATTGCGGATCGCGAAATGTGCACTTCTCTGTGTGTAAACACGCTGCCGGCGCTGGACTCCAGTGTTGTCGGCATCCGCCAGTCTTAATCAGATAACACTAATTAATCAGTGACCGCGGCCCACAAAGCCATCTCATTATACGGAGTACGGGGCTTAGCGTTTTGAACCAGATGGAAAGTGGAAGACCTGACCTTCATGCTCACCTTGATTTGAGGGGTGAATATGATGTTAATATATTATAGAGGAAACCCATGAAAGTTTAGGGTCAGAGCTTGTATCCCATCGAGATTGAATCGCGTAGTAATTTACAAGGCGAAGCCGCGTGAATTATGTAGCGATTCAAACGAGATGGGATTGAGCTTTGACCCTAAACTTGAATGGGTTTCTGTATTTATCTCACCCTTCACATTGACAAATGGGCTAACATTTGTGACATTATCCCCCATTGGATATTTTTCCTAAATATCTCATGGGCGTTAGATACGAGTTCCCAATGTTAAGTCTATGGAGAAAAAATATCTGGGGTGAGATAAACAGTAAAACCCTACTTCTGGAACACCTCGTTTAAGGGGACACTCCGCTTAAGGGGATAATTTGCTCGGAACAGAAATTATTTCTTAGTTCATTTTAACCTCACTTAAGGGGACCCTGCTTAAGGGGTAAATTTGCTCGGAACGGAGGGTGTCGCCTTTAGCGGGGTTTTACTGTTATAGAAATAATGACTGATCTATTTCAATAATTAAGGGAGGAAGTGGTCATTTAGGACTCGATAATGGGTATCCACTGTGTGGGTTACTGCATGAAGAAGACTTGATTGGAGGTAGTCTACTTTACGTCAGAATAGAGTGCCGGTTCCACCAGGAAGTGCGATCTATGCAGCATGGAGTTGTCCCATTACCTTAAGTCCATATAAGGAATAGAGTAGACTGAGTAGCCAATGACTGCATTCGCAGCAAACCCCGACCTTCACCCTGACCTCCTTACATGATATTTTCTAGCGCCTTGGGAGGGCTATACAGTCGAGAGTTGACCTCGAATCTTAGGGGC
The DNA here is from genome assembly GCA_950022655.1 of Alentia gelatinosa. NCBI lineage: Eukaryota > Metazoa > Annelida > Polychaeta > Phyllodocida > Polynoidae > Alentia > Alentia gelatinosa. Next base: position 37,982,868 of record OX465591.1, on the reverse strand, counting down.
CACAACCACCCTCCTATGCCAATCATGGCCGATTTGTTGACTAGCTAGGTCAGGATGAATCGTGTGAGAATATCTGGTTGAATCTGTGTGGATGAATAGCTCCACCTTGGAGCGATAATAGAGGTTTCACATGCAGGGGTAGGCCTAATGATCTTAGAATGATCAGGCAAGATGCAGCCAGATGCTAAAAGTCCCTACTCGACCAGGCCAGTCGAAATTGGGTCAGTGGAATCAGCCCTTAAGGAGGCAAAATATCTTGAGGGGGTTTTCACGGAAAGATGAAACCTTAAGCTTATAAGACCTCCGCATTTGTTCCCGATTCATCCCGACCATCGGCTCGGTGAGAGTCGGGAATAAGATAGAGATCGACATCCTCACTATTCCCGATCACACCTCCTCCTTTTTATAACCTCGTGAATAGACCTCAATTGAGATCAAAGAGATCAAAGGGAGCGACCAGGACCCGGGCCTGGCTGAGCCCCGGTAAATATAGGCAATAATGCTAAGTTTAATAACTTCTGTTCTATTCAAAATATAAAAAAAACGGTTTTCATATCTATAACCGGCTCTGTCTCACCTAAAAATAAATATTAGAGACTTCTAAATCGGACTGGGGGATGGATAGCATCGCTATTTAAACGGCTTGCTCAGAATCGGGAACAGTCGGTAAAGTGCGTACATCGAAATCTTAAGGTCGGCAACAGTCGGTGATATCTGACATGGTAGTAATGCCCGACGCGTTGGGAAAGGTAATAAAATGGGGTTGGTAAAGTGCGTTCATCGACCCGATTGACGCAGATTGTCACAGACCCGACGGATCCGTCGGCAAAAGCTAGAATCGGGCACAGACGCCGAGTCGATGTCTTATCTATAGGCTTTAGAGAAGTGGCCATTAGGTTCAGTCTCACCATAACTGGATATTACATAGGGACTTTTTAAGTGAGTACAGCTCCCTTTATTATCGTGGTATACGGCCGCCCCTCCACAAAAAACATCGATTATTGTCTATGAATGTTTACGGTCAGAGCTCATATATCATCAAGTTCGAATAGCAGAGCAATTGGCATGGAGAACCCGCGTGAATCACGTAGCGCTTCAAACGATGTGGGGTCGACCTCTGGCCGTAAACTTCAATGGATTTCTTAATTTATCTCATCCCTCACATTGACTAATTGGCTAAAATTCGGGGTATAATCCCCCATTAAGTATTTTTTTCTGAATGCTCAAAGGACATTGAGTACAAGTTCCCAGTATTAAATTTATGGGGGGGGGGGGGGAATACTAGAGGTGAGATAATACCTGTTCTTTCTCCGATTAATCATAAGGCCACTCATACACTGCCTCAGTATTATAAGTCACTTGAAATGAATAAATATTTTTAAATCTGCGGTACCAATTCATTCCCGTTGTAATCAAGGTGTATGATTTCTATGCCTTCTAATCATTCCACTTCGTGCTAACCAGAGTGAGTGGAGAGGTTCATTTGACGTTTGGATTGACATTTCCTGTACTCAACTGGCACCTTTTGCACCTACCAGGACAATGGACGGTATTGTCTATGTGTGCCTTGCACTACCAACACTACTATATAAGCACGTACGCTAGTTGGCTTGACAAAATAGTGTAAACATGAATTTCTACTTTTCTTTAACCACTCTATAAATTCATAGCGATTGCTTATTGGTTCATTCCGTGATATAAATTGGAAGGTATATTTCATAGGGGATAACCGCAAGGCACTGTGTATAAAGACATACTGTAGTTTATCTTAGCCTGGTATAAACGTCCATAGGTGTAACATTACGAACTCGTTCTCAACGGGCTTGCGAGAACGGTAACTCGTTCTCAACGGGTGATAAAGAGATAAATATTTCCAGGCTAAGATAAAATCAAAAACATATTTGTGCTTGGTCTGAGTCCCTGTTCACCATCTCGTTTTGAGTGCTTCAGAATATTCACTCGGTTATCGCCTCGTTCATATTTAATACTGCGCACTCCAAACTCGACAGCGAACGAGGACACAGACCAAACACTCATTAATTTCTTTCTTAGAACCTTTCAGTATAGGGGACAGAGCCCTTGTTAGTTCATGAAGCAGTCACTAGGTGGTCGGGGGACAAAACCTGTATTCTGGCTCTTTGTTCTTACGAAATTCAGCCACCTTTCAATGTTTTACCAAGGTTCCTTTGACTCTCTACACCGATCCCAAAGCAGGAAGATATAATGCTAAAACCCAGGACATGATACTTTTTCACATGGAACACTTTATTTACATATGACGTGGGCAAGCCAAGAAAAGTGACATTTCCCTAATATCACTCACTTCTTTTGCACCTCCATTCGTGAAGAACAGCTAATTTTTCACCTCCTTTAGTGAAGAACGCCTACTCGGGGGCGTCATGGCGATGCCCATGGATCATAGGCTATATGCCGTATAAGAACACACGAGCTATTGATAAGGGCCAGTCTGACGATCATATAAATGATGATCTATTATGAACCATGTGGCGCTTTGGTTATAACTTATGGATGCTGTTTATATTCTTTCGATTATACCAGGGACACACCAAACGAGTGAAGGCAGCGAACTCTGGAATCGCCAACATGAAATAGGATATACGTGAAATATTATTTCATAGGAATATTTCCTGCCTATAGTTTAGCATCTTGGAAGCAATAATCAGGTGAAATAAGAAATAATAGCTCACATACAGCCCATTTTGTGTTGGCGATTACGGAACTCGCTGCATTTATCGCTAGATGTGTCTCCGGCTTTAAGGACTATTACATTGCATATATAGACAATAATCGATGGTTTTTTGGACAGGCGGCCGCAAACCACGAGCGGTTGACGCGTAGTAATACACGAGCGGTAACCTCGAGTCGTTTACGGAGTCGTCTGTCCATAAACCATCGTTTGTTGCATTTATTATCCATCTTCTCGATTGAATTAAACCCAGTAATTGCCATATTAAAGGGTATAACAACAGGGACTATTTCTTTGCTTTATAGCAAAACGGACTATTTTCCCCGTATAGACTACCATGGCTTTCAGGCCGTATAACACAGGTTTGAATCCGTATATCACAGTTGCGGTATCTGACAGGTTTTATATAATGGTTCGAGTCCCCATACATTTTCAATGGGGTTTTTGTATAAGTGGATAATAAAAATGTTGATAATACATTGAATTTTATCATTGGAAATGAGCATACATTGAATTTTATCATTGGAAATGAATTTTATCATTGAATTGGGTGATTCTTCCAATTCAATGATAAAATTCATTTCCAATGATAAAATTCAATGTATGCTTACGTTGAATTTTATCATTGGAAATGAATTTTATCATTGAATTGGAAGAATCACCCTTCTTAAAAAGCACTGTACCATGTTACTTCAGAAATAAACGCTGCAAATATTTAAAAAAAAAAAAAAAATGTTGATAATAAATATCTTGATGTTTCCCCTGCACTTTGATATCCTGATTTTTACGTACCTTCCCCTTAGGGAGCGTACAATAATTATGGCCCAGGGGGGGGGGCACAGTTTTTAGGGGGGGGGGCAACTTTTTTGGGGGCATTCCTAGGGGGGGGGGGCCAACTTTTTTTTGGGTATTCCAATGGGGGGGCCAACTTTTTTTGGGGTATTTCCATGGGGGGGGGGGGGCAAAATTTTCCACTAATTCTGTCGTGGGGTCGACGTTTTTCAGCTAAACATGGAGGCAAACTCCCATATTTGTGTTCAATGACAAAAATTTATGTTATGAAATGCATTCATATCATATCACAAGAAATCAGCTTATTTGTACAACTATAATAATGATTAATGCACAAGGTAACTATAGTTGTCTCACTCCCTGGAGTTCAGTTTCTATGGTCACAGTCCTGTTTGCCAATTCGAGATGGGTGTCCATCCTCCCTCAGTCTGACAGACTTATGTGGGGGAAGACAACAATGGACAAACACTAACATTTGTCCCAGAATCAATACAAGATCATTAGTTTCTTTCTTCAACATTGATGAATTAAGAGCATTTACTACAACATCAAGTACTACAAAATGCCCCTGTTGCTGCTTATTTCAATAAGATTACCATATTTATGGAAGAGCATTGAGTACTTAAAGGGGTTCTGCATGCAAGAAAATGGGACTTCCTTCTGAGGGCCACACCATAGATTGATCCACTCATTCCAAAGATCCCTCACGCCATGCCAGACTAAAACAAATTGCCAGAACATCTGTATTTGCATGTCAATGATACTGCTACAAGAAACAGTGAAGGTCCTTTGAGATTCTGCAAGGGAGCCTGATGACTATGAATTGATGGCACAAATCGAGAAAGCAGTTGCTGCTGGATATTTGAATGTGAACAACCAAGTCTGAATAAGGGACTTCATGGAGAATTAGGTTCTAGGTAGTCAAGCTTTATGATTGATTATATGGGTACAGGAGAGATGGGGGCTTCCAGCAAGACTGCTAGCTGCCAACTACAGCCTCAATTTGGCAGGGGTTGATTCACTGATTTCGGCTTAGAACATTAGCAGAATCTTACAATTCAAATCATGTATATGATTCTTACAGAATCTTATAATTCAAATCAGGTATATGATTCAAGTTCATATGTTAAAACCAGGACACAGAAACCTCTCATATATAGGCTCTCCAGGGACTCTCCTGTAAAACTGGCCAAGGAATACCTAAGGGCTGACATTATCTGCTATTGGCTGCCAGTGGTGCAACTGCGAGCACCTCTCCAACAGAGTTGACTCCAGATAGCAATGACTGACATTGAAACTGGCCTCCACATGGTGTGTGTTCCAGTCCTGCTCAAGACTCCCCCATCTTTTTTGCATCAGTGCTGTTCCGTCAACAACAGCTGTTCAATTGCTACTTGTTTCATTTATTTTCTTTTTTGAGCAATTTTTATGAAGTGAATATTGTGTGTACCATCACCAAATTTGGTGGTACAGCCATTCTCCCACTCGGGCAGTAGCCCCTTACTCCTCATTCTAATGGCAGGTGTCAAGCCAAATGAGCAGTAGGTACTGTGTAAGTAATTGGTATAACCCGACCGGGGTTTGAAGCCATGACCTACCATGCTTAAGGTGAACACCCCTTCCACTTAGCTACTGAGATTGGTAAAAATTTTGACAAATGACTGACTGTAGCTGGGTTTGTTCTAAAGCAAAGAAGGAAAGCCTTATGGAAAAAATGCCACATCAATTAGGCCTCCTCTGTGCTTTTACCCTATTCTGATGGGGGGGGGGGGGGGCGATGTCTTTTTTTGGACATTCCAAGGGGGGGAGCCAACTTTTTTTTTGGTATTCCCATGGGGGGGCCAACTTTTTTTGGAGTATTCCCATGGGGGGGGGCCAACTTTTTTTGGGGTATTCCCATGGGAGGGGCCAACTTTTTTTTGACCGATCGGTGTTAGAAAAACTGTGCCCCCCCCCCCCCCCCGGGCGATAATTGATGAACGCTCCCTTACTGACACACCTCTGTAAAAATCAGCTCCAATCGCTGCACAGTTGAGTTGCAACATGCTGCCTGTTAATGGTGAGACACCGGAGTTCAATATTTACCTGTGAGCCATTCCCCGTTCCTCTCTACAAGATGTGGTGAAGGTCTAATGGACTTTATTGATAGTAACAGGATCCGCGGGTGGACAGTGAGGGGCCACCGGGAGAGCCTCGTCAACATGTGAACAGGATCAAGTTACGGCTAACGTGGTAATAAATGTGTCGTATCATACCGCGATACGACACATGGCAACCTTTGTCACAATCACAGTGTGTTATAAAATTAGAATCAGCATTATTGTTATTTAGCGGAAGACATTGAAAGTTGCTTTAATTGAATCGCATTTGCATTTTTTTCATAGCAGCGTTTATTGACATATAGCAGATTTAATTACAACGAGATATCGCTTCTGCAAGATGTTAAAGGACGAAAGGTTAATAACAATTACAATATATCGTTTCAAACGACAAAGTATTATACAATGATGAAGTTATTCCTGCTTGTTTTTGGAAGAAGTCTTGTTGACAGAAATCGTTCTCACCAGACTAAACAACAAGACACACAATGAGATTACCTCATCCTATGCGTGGAGGTATACCATGAAAGCATGGCAAATACTGCACATAATATTTACCATTTTGAGATTATGGTCCACTAATTATATTTAGTATTTCTCATCATGTTTACTCGATAACCACCGTAAATTGTGTCATGTTTGATGCGGTTTACAAGGTTGTCATGTAGCACCTAGTTGGACATGATCATGGAAGAACGCTAAAGTGTCTTAGCGAATGACCAATTGTCCCTTATAAATTCTTTTCCTGAATAAAAAAAAAAGTATAAAAAAAAGACCTGTATGGTGGTGAGGGATGTCATCCATGTTAAAATCTTCCAAGTATCAGTCAGTCCAGATTTCAAACTCACTTGGAATGACGCAGTAGATCTATATGCGGTTTCACTTTGCTCGTGGATGTGGTCAATTACACAGGTATCCCTTACAATGAGCTCATCTTTCAAACATCGTATCTCCAGGGGGCAAATAGATTCACTTAATTTAGTTTCGTCCACATTCCAAAAATGTAATGAACATTCAGTGACCGAGTTGGACGCTGGTGGGTTGAAACAAACAGCTTGAAAATAACACCGCAAAAACAGGTCGTAAATTATTCAGGCAAGATGAGGCGAACGAGAGAGAAGGGCGATGGAAATGTTTCAGTATACAAAGGCATGTATACTCCCAAAGGATTCATTGTTATTGGTTCTGAACTCAGACCTTATTCTTGCTTGTTGAGCTGTACTTGTATCAGAATATCCACCGGATATTCGAACTAATACAAAGTACTACTTGTTATAGATATAATAACATATTTTCGCTTTTTGGGGTTTGGGACTCACATTTCTTTTGTGGAATAGTTGGCTTTTCTATTTTTCAAACATCTGGATTCGCATAATATAATTCCGGAGATGTGTTCCCTTCCTAGTACCATCAATCACTACGGTATATGGCATGTGGATGCCACCATTGGCCCCCGATGCCGAACGTGTAGTGCTATCCTATGCTTTGGCTGTGAATGACCAGGCCTGCCTGTATATCATGTAAATAATTATGATCATGTTATCTAGGATCCTTATGGACAATGTTGTTAATTATTTGCTGTTGATGTGATGTTAGGTCCAATGCCCATCTACCGATTTCCATGTACCTTTGTCTGTGACAAAGAAACTGCATTTTGTCTCAGGCGAGGTATCCTAAAAGAGTCAGCTCTAGATGTGGGTCAGCTAGGCAAGGGTCAGCCAACGAATAGTAACCCCCCCCCCCCCCCCCCCCAAGATGTTCTTTTGTTGCTGACGAGTTGATTGTCAATGTTCCAAGATCGCTCGCCAAAAGTTGATCAACATGTTGATAAATCGAGTCGGTGACAATGGAACATTGGAAATAACCCCCATTCTGGTGGCGACAACAGGTTGTGTAATTTGCCTGCGACAAGTTCCCCTCAACTATATGATTTGGGAACTAACCGTTCAACCCTGAATCGGTAGATATGCATAGGGCTTTAAATGATGGGATATTAGAAGTATCAGATGAGAAGCTTTTTTAAGTGAAACCATGGGTAATTTTTAAAGCACTAATTATTGCAAGTATCATACATTCGTTGTAAACTTATCATTTCTTGTCTTGTTACCTGGAGGAATGATTGTCATAATGAAAAGCAATAAAGACTTCTGAAAAAATAAAAAATTAATGTCTGGAATATAACGGAGGTCGGTCCCTGACTGGTGGCGCCATTGCACTGGAATTTCTAGGATGAGAAAACCATGTCCATCAGAAGAGGGATACAAATTAGCAATAGACATATACCTAGGGGCCATCCATGAAGTACGTACGCAGAAATTCCTAAATTTTTTACGCCCCCCCCCCCCCACCCCCCTCCCTTTTTTGTACGCAATAGAACAAAGAAGGAGCATACGCAAAATTTCCGAATTTTTTACACCCCCCCCCTCAGTGCGTACGTACTTTATGGATGGCCCCCTATGGGAATGAACTGTAGGCCTACTCTGGTTGACACCTATAGTTTATAGAGGGAAATATGTTCCTGTGAGCAAAAGTTCAAAGTTACGAGGTAAGGCTTGGAAAAATTACTGCCCAAGGCGTCAGCCGCAGGCAGTAATTTTTTCCAAGCCTTACCGAGTAACTTTGACTTTTGCTCACCGGTACTTGGTTTCCCTATTCCTATATACCTTCAAATATCGATAAAAATGCTTAATTCTTTACCTGAAACACTTCCGAAGCAAATGGCCACCCTTATCGAGTAACCACAATAGCTATTGTTTCGTCCCGCTGCTGTATTGTATCACGTGTTCAGAGCGGGACGAAAACGTCGGAACGGGACGAAAACATGAGAGCGGGGCGAAAACGTCAACCTCGACACATAACTTATTTTTAATGCACCCCCCAGCAGCGGTTTGTAACTCTAGTTAGTTCAATAATGGGTATATAGGAATATTTGTTCATTCATTTCTTTGTTACATGATTTTCATTCCATTAATACACGTACATGTATTGCTAAGGTCTTATCTTATTTCTTTCGTTGTAAATAAAACAAATATTTCTTGCAAGTCATCGGATTCAAGACTCAGTGTTCAAATAAGTTAAGGAATGTAGAACCAGAGAACAATCGTCACCCATATGGGAATAGCATTCATCTACAATTTGCACCAATCATGGAGTTCTTCTATTCATATCACAATAGTCTCTGCATGATAGTTTACGAGTTTTGTATAAAGTCACGTTACGATCTCCGTTATCAGAAAAATGGAATAATGAATCTATGTTAAAAGGCGAGGCTCAATTTGTTTTTAGAGGTACTTCTCTGTTATGCTGCCAGCTCTGTTAGTTGGCTATTATTAGCCTTGTGTGAGTTGAGGTCATGTTATTGGGGCAGTACCGTAGTGGAAGTAACCCTACACCTAGTAACACGGACCACAGGTGATCCAGCCAGCTATTTTTAGACTCATTTGTGTCTGCCATGAACATGATCGCACAGATCCCTTAAGAGAACGAGATAAATCTTATATAGTTAGTTCCCCTGAAACGATATCATGCTATGGCGATATAGTTCTTTGGTATAGAAAGGATTCTTTAATTTGAAAGTCAAGGACAAAATATACTTCTTGTTGTTATTGCTCTTCAAGTGCTTCACATCAATGTTTCCGCTTAATTTTGTTGAGCTAATTCTTAATGTATAGTATACTACAACAGTCAAATCGACCGTGCAATAACATCATGTATGTCTGCAGAAAACCTCTATGTGCGACAATCAATCTTCTACCACACACGTCGTCAACTCATACCCACTTACCTAATCCAAAACTATTAACCTCTACGTGATAGATAGGCCATACATGGATCCAATTTATATGCAGGAGCTATAGATTGGCGAAGTTGATCATTATGAAATACATAATACACTGGTTCTCCCTGATCACTAACTCAGGTACAGAATAAAAAAAGATCCATTGACGATTAATAAGAGTGGTTCTTTCTTTGTTTTCATCTTAGGTATGGCTCATTAGCTGGAGACAGTTCGGTTGTCAGTTACATTTGCTTTATGATTGTATTGTCTCTGTAGTTTGTGTGGGGTATTTCTTATTTTTTCTTCTAGTGGATATGTAATCTGGAGCTATGACACTGTATCCTACAGAGATTTATGTGTCCAGTTGACTCCGTTGGAAATACTTAAAAATTGGAGATAGATACTATCATGTTTAGATTTTATCCTACCCTGTCATTTATCTCACCCCTGGTATTTTTTCGCCATAGACTTAACATTGGGGACTCGTATCTAACGCCCATTAGACATTTAGGAAAATATCCAATGGGAGACACAAATGATAGCCCATTAGTCAATGTTAAGGGTTAGATAAATTCAGAAACCCGTTCAAGTTTAAGGTCATAGTTCGATCCCATCTCGTTTGAATCGCTACGTTACTCACGCGGCTTCGCCTTGTGAATTACTACGTGATTCAAACTCGATGGGATACGAGCTCTGACCCTAAACTTTCATAGCTTTCCTCTATAGTACCTTTAACTTCATATGTCACCCGTGGTACATCAATATTTCATGGCATAACAGTCTCAGCATGTTAAGTCTATGGAGATTAATATGAGGGGTAGGATAAATGTATGTATATCGTTAGGTTATGTAATCGGCCATGGAGAACAGAGAAAACTGATAGAGAATCATGTAACGCATTGAGGGTGGACTATGTCGCTATGAACTGTTATGGACATTGACACGAGCACGAACAACGTCAGAGACACTGTATGATTTATTTAGATTATTTACGATAACAGCTTGAGTTGCAACACACCCTCCCCCTCACATCACTCCATGAAAATGTTCACCCAGTTTGGCCAGAAGAAACTTAACTATAATAAGTGTTTGAAGAGTATAACAGATTAGTCTCTTGTGAATAGACAGAGCGACATGAAATATGAAATGTATAAAATTATATAGATTATATCACAAAACTACCTAGTATTGTGATACAATCTATACTTAGTAGAAACCAAACGAGAGTTAGCTTGTCAATATTTATGCCACGATGGGCAGGTTGTGTATTACTACACGAGGCATTAGCCGAGTGTAGTGAGTAGCAGACCTGACCAGAGTGGTATAAACATTGAGAAGGCTAACTCGAGTTTGGTTTCGTATTTATCCTACCCATCTCCCCGAAATCCAGAGAAAACTTTGTAATTATCCATGTTAGTAGCGTGGTCCGTATTTTTATTCACCTCGGTGCATAAATAACACTTTATTCAACGCTCCGTCAAATACATTGAGTCAATGTTAAACCTATGGCGTTTTTTATTGGGGGTAGGATAAAATTTTATTACAAATCTAAATCACATCGTATCTTATTAAGATCCCATCATCTCTTGAAGAAAACAACAAGGCTCAGTTGGCGTAACAACACATATACCACCATTATAAAATGTATAGCTGATGTTGGATGAAAAAAACTTTTCGAAATCTATTTTAAATTCCTTTTCCAATATAGTGTTTGACTCAAATGGGTCAAGATGATCACTTCACAAAGCACATGCATATGTAAATAAATAATACGTAAGTGTTAATGGGTTACATAATAACCCCACAACCTTTGGGGTGTTCATACACAACTCCCCTACTCATCACCAGGTGACGTCAGATGGCCCCCGTACATTAACGCGTTTGTCAAGGTGAGAGTTTGCCCCGTCAATATAACTATGGCAATTTGGACAAGAAGAGAAAACAGAAAGCACTTACCATTAATTGGGGTTATGCAGTATTCCTCTGTGGAGTTTGTATACCATGGATCAGGTTCGTGCTATCGCTGCACACACACGATTTACTCCTTTAGGTGAGGTGGGCAAAGCCTAATGTCAAGTTTCATTCCTTCAAGCATTTATCCCAATACTCCAGAAGGCGGAAAATCCTCACCTCCTCAGAGATGGTGCAATCGAGAATAGAACCCTAAACTCTGTCACCGAGAAGTGATATACAAGAAAACTTACATCCTCCGGTTGGTTAATAACGCTTTATACCACAACAATTACGAACTTGTTTTTACTGCAGCATATCCTCAGTGAGCTCCATGTATGTATATATCCTCGGGTGGTTGGTGTTTGGACTCACAGTGGATAGAGTCTGACTGGTCTCCTCTCCATATAAATGGCCTGTAAATTAGAAGTCACACATGCACCGTGCACTCATTACCCCAAACAAGTCCTTGAAATTGTTTGCTTGGTTGATTGATTGATTGTGAAGCGTTGCTCCGAGTCGTTGATGACTGTGGAGGTGTGTGCCGTTGGGGTATCGGGGATGTTGTCCAGCCAGCAGCAGTAAACATACATCAATCCACAGCAGGACTAGATCGATCCTTGGTCGTGTTTACCTGAAGGTGGAACCCACCGCGTGGTGCTGGGATGGGAGGCGGGGGTCCGCTAATCAACCAGCATTCGTAATCATATCAGGCAGACCCGGAGGAGGGGGGAGCACTGATTAACACAGAGATAAAACCCGCAATAATCCAACCTGGATCCTGTCTCCATTACCACTACCACAACCACCACACAAGTGGTCTCGTCTCCTGCTACTGCTATAGGGTACTGGCAGTAGGTTTTACTACCAGCAAAAAGGGACAGCTCGGTGAGTATTCCTGGGAGCTTAGGAGAGCAATCAGGTAATTAAACACGGTAATCTGACGAGCAAATAAATCCGGCTGTGTTTGGGAGACGTTTTCCAAACTGTGGAGCAGAGTTTATACAGGTAAGCTCCCAGGTGGCGGTGAAGGTTGTGGTTGGTGTATAAGGGCTTTCCTGGTAGGCGCCCACCTCGTAAATTCCAGGTGGAATGCTGATGATGAGAGGTAGTAAATTATCACGGTTCCAAGTAACATAGGGGCAGCCACCAGTGCAGATAGGTATCAGTGCACTGTGCACTGTGAGGCAGGATCAACACTCCAGCCCTGGTGGGCTCACTGAGATCAGATCGCTACACTGAGTGCAGGTAGAATGCGCGCCAGGTAGCAATCACTCCCACCACGAACACACTGTGAAGGCTCGAGTCCCGAGTCATGGGGCCTGCTCCTTAAAATTGCCCATGAGGATCTTTACCCCAGTTGGGATCTTATTTGACAATAAAAGGTATTTTAGAGATCAGTAATCATAGATGTGACCTTGAATAAAAAGCATCGCGAATATTAGTTATGCTAAACACAAAATAAAAGGAACAAAACTGTATGGTATCTAGAAGGACCCATTATAAAGAACTTGATAATGATATAAAATAAAGAAATATGGATGTGTTTAGACTCCATCCATCTCTGGGCTGTGGTATGTTGATTTAATAATAGTAATCATTTTCAACAAGTTCACTCACATTCATAGAGAGTTGTATTTATCCTACCCCATAAAAAATTTCCATAGACTTAACATAGGCAAATTTTATGTATCAGGTCGTAACATTCAGTGTTTTTTATGCCACTAGAGTAATAAAAATATTAACCAATTAGAGACCAGGACGTCAGCTGCTATGAAAATAAGTTCCGTTTACACTCAAAACGCCCATTCAAGAGTTTTCTAGCATGTTACAGAGTATTACAATTATTTTATGAAACCAGACCCATCCCAAACAACATTATTATATTAAGAATAAGAATACACTGAAGGAAATTAGAAAATGTAGAATATGTAGGTACTCACAAAGATGTGAGAACGTCAACTAGAGCCTCAACAACGGTTTAAATGATCATATGTTCTGATTACGCCATTTATAGCCTTTTAGGCATTAATGTTTGAGTATATAAAACAGAACCATTGCAAACTATATCCTCTCCTGGGGCCGACCGGAACACTGCCGTGTAGGTTCCGACAATATCAAGTAGCAGATCGATATCTGACACTCATTTAAGGTTGGTCTTTGAATCGATATCTATATTTTAGTAATCTAAAAGCATGGGGTAGGATAAATACAAAACCGAACTCAAGTTAGACTTGTCAGCTCTAATTAGACTTATTGACTCTGGTCAGGTTTGCTCCTCAATACACTCGGCTACACCTCGTGTAGTAATACACGACCTGTCTTCCGTGGCATAAACATTGTCGAGTCTAACTCTTGTTCAGTTTCTACTAAATATTATATACCATCATTATCAATGCATTGTTGTGTGTCCTTGTTATATGTAGGAATAGCAGTGATTGGAAATTGGCCGAGTACACGAGTAACAAATAGTTAGATGCTACATGGCTGCATGTTTGCAGTCTGGAACTGCTATCTATATTATAATGAATACTAGGGTTTATGCTATGGTTTGAAAGAAGAGCAACAATATAAAAGGTAATAACCCTCTATTTAATTGTTCCTATTTTTAGCACTTACGTCATTCCAAGACGATATTGTCAAATCTCAGTTACAATTCTCACTTTAAACACAATGGAGCTATTCATCTAACAGATTTATGGCGCAATTTAGTAGTAGGACTCTCAGGCCGACATATAATAATGCTCATTGTCGAAAATCTTTGTCAGTTGTTATACAATTTGTGTGAACTATAGTTCGGCGGACCATCGAATCAGATATATTACAGGGAATTTGTTCAGTTTAACCGCCAATACCCTGGAACATTACAGTAAGAAATGTGAGGTTTAGGATTAGCCACACAATTTATGTAGTCAGTGTACATCACAAAGAAATTTTATTATTGAGGTTTATTTGTTTTGGTAGTTTAACGTCCAATTTGTTCAATTAGATTTACTTTGGGTTTGATCGAATCTATGAGATGAATGTAGGAAGAAATCCCACCCCTACACATTTACCGAGGTGAGAGTTCTTTTACTTCCCACACCACATAGACATAGTATGAGAAGGATTGGCCTTTGATATAGCAGTAAATCTACCACTGCTGGGGGTGAGGGAGAAAAGTGGCTGCAGTGGGACCCAAATTAACAAAGTCCCGTGCTCTCTACCACTGAGCTAACTCCCAACCCACCCCGGTCGCTTTAGTTATGCTTGCGTGCAGGCATATCCGGTCTGCACCACGAGGAGGCGAGGCGACCAAGAGGGTGAACAGATTGGTAATTTCTGTCCACCCCAGCAGACCTTATTATTGAGGATCTGTTACTGTGCTCTTGGCATAAACTGTTTGTTGTGCGTGGGACACCCGCACAAACTATTCATTCACTATCCGCTTGCCAACCCTGAGACATTGGTAAGGTGCAGATGCCCAGTGTCGTAGTCTTAGAGGCGTGCCCAGCTAAACTAAACCAGTAAACACAGACCGAAATAGTTCATTGACCCACTGGTGATTGATGTGTTTGAACCCCATAAGACACTCACCTAGATAGAAATACATAGACTATAACATGAACAGACATGAACTATAACATAGAAGTAATTATCCCACCCCTAATATAAAATCCCATAGGCTTAACATTGAGTTTCCGTATGCCACGCTGACTGGCATATGGAGTTTTATATGCCACTAGTGGCATACAGAAATGTTATCACGTAATGTTCCAAAATCGAGGAGACGGGGTAGGATAAAATTAAAACCTGATTCGTTTTAATCGCGGCTACCGCATTCAACTCCTGGAGTTTTGGCTCCGGACTTCACTCAGCTTCGCCTCATGAAATCACTATGCCAAACTCCAGTCGTGGCATACGGTGGCACAGATTGAAACTCATCCAGTTTTACGATAAGAAGTATGTGTATAAGGAGCAGCATACTCCTGTTTCTCACTATGACTGTATGCACCCTCAATATTCTCCTGTTGTTTTGGATCGGTCCATTGGTGATGATTGTACCTAATCCTATTTCAGTTAACCTGAATAAAAAAGAGAAACAAAATAAAGGCAGTTGTAGAAATCGTAGGGTTTTTTGGTTTTTTTTTTTTAAATTTCTTTATTTAACTTGGGACATTCATCAGCGGTTAGCTGGTTTGATCGAACCTCCCAGCATGGAGGATTTTACAAGTCGTTTCATCTTCTTTTGTATAATAAACACAGTGACCATTGTTGGTTTGCTGGGTTTAAAGTGGGTTACAGAATGACCCATAGAGTCGTAACTTACACTAGGACTCATGGTAAGGTTTGTTGGGGTAGTTTAACGTCCAATTTGTTCAAGTAGACTAAGTCTCGCAGTGTGATGCTCATGAGAATGTACGTGCAGCAAAATGAAAATGTGCTTGAAATTGTTAGGTTACTTTGTAACGAAATTGATGCACAAACGGACAGATCAGACATATTGTGTGTGTGTCGGATTAGATTAAATCCACATAGAATGCCTAGCTCTCGACCACCGCCCATAATTATCTCACTAACAAGTGAAGCAGCCCGAGATCAGTTGAGGCCAAATTTTCCTCGATGGGTAACCTCTCGCTGCTTCCAGACAAACCTCCTAAGATAAGACACTGACGCGGAAAATGCGGACAGTGTTCAACTATCAAATAAGCTGGGACCCGTTTCAATAGTCTGTAGGACGTCCGTTATTGGGTCTAGTGACACAATAGCAGCAAATGCGTAACTTTACTTCCCGTAAGAATTAAGCTATGAAACCCCAGTTAGGGAGACATACACCATATAAACATGCCAAATATGAAGGATATCGGCTCATGCAATCCAACGATATTCACATTTGAATTCTGTCATAGCAAATGCTGCTCTGGTGGCCAGTGTAGAATTATTCAAGCGCTGTCGCTAATTTATGCAGTGACCTTCACCTTGATGGCACTTGTTCCCGGTAGGTCATGAGTATGTGAGATGGGGTACCCCACATGTTTTTCCGCTATGCTGTCCCAAACTAGGGACACATCCACAACAGTGACAAGACACACCTCCCCTACAGTGACATGCCTTATGAAATGAGACTTAAATTTGTCACTATTCCTGTCACTAGTCATGTCACTAAGTGGCTTAGTGATGCATTCTATTGAAACGTGTCCCTGGTGCTGTTGTAGTAACCACCAAAGACATCTTGACTATCGATTGCAAGAGACTTTGTCTTGATGACATGGAGAATATTCCCAGAAGGTTCCCCCCACTACTATGAAAGACCTATTGGAGCATCAGATACGGTGCCTATCAAAGAACAAGGTGGTATAAGTGGGAGAGGGCCATCACAAGATATGACTTCTGATGTCAGGGTGAAATTGGCTCCGGCAAGGTCATTGAGTGCAACTGAGACCGACCGATCAGGCAAGGGAGTTGACAGGATAATTGCGATGGAAGTACCTACAGCACCAGTGGCATCTAGCCCGAAACTGATCACAACAACAAGAGTGGATAGTAATCAAAACAAGGGTGAACAGGATTTGACTACTGACCGGGCTGATATAAACAAGAACATTCAGAAAACACAGCATGGTTTGCTGTTTGCTGGGGAAACGGCTTACTTGAGCAATTTCTATCCTATATAGTAAAATCTGAGTGCAAATCCACGAGACCGGTACAAATGATACCTATGAATTCCCAAATGTTGAAACTGCTTATCAGTATACCCAGGCTCTACATGTTGGGGATGAAAGTACTGCAAAACTGATTATGAAAGCAAAATCCCCCGTCGAGGTAAAGCAAATCTCTAAATCTATCAAGGGTAATACCGTGCAATGGGAGTTCATAAAAGCTATTATGAGCTAAATCTAACCTCGGCTGCACCAATTGGTCCATATTCGCAATACAAGGATGAGGAGTAACGAGGTTCACTATAATCAACTTCACGATGACTGCCACCTGAGTCAACGATATGTGATGGTCACCCTAAATAGGATGACCACTGCGATGAGGCGTAATACTCAAGATATATCATTAACAAACAATACCAAGGAGGAGGTATCCAGTCCAGTCACGTGGTACTAGTATTGGGTAGTAACTAGACTGAACTTAGTTAAGTTGTGTATTATCGTCAAGTTGCAAATTGCTGTCGCGTGTCCCGAACTGCTGAATTTAGCCAGAGGCCCAAGTGACAAGATAAGGACTAGTACCAATATTTTGAAATTTCAGTCGATTTTTTATATTTCTTGTCGGAGGGTGGCGAACTGCTGAATTCAACAAGGAGTCCCGAAGTAGGCTGTTGTATCGAGCCCAACGCTCACTATGCTGACCACAGCAAAGTTATGTTTTGTGGCAAGCCACTGGATTTAGCTGGATGCTTATAAACCTACCGTGTGACACAAGGGTATATATACATGGCTGAATTATTACCGGAAGAACTATATTATATAATGCACTCATTTCTATCATTAATTAACTTCAAGTAAATCATTAAGAGCCAGTTCTATGTTAGTGGGCAACAACAAGTTGAGTCCCTATGTATTATGTTAGGTATAGACCATAACATTCAAGAGTAGTGCCATCTCTAGATCATGGACGACTTGAGATTGGTACATCGGGTCATTTGCTGGTCGACACATATTTGTTTTCAATTCTGGTTATACTTTTCCTCTATTCACAGCCCAAGACTTGAGTACAACATGTAATACACCTGGGTGGCCCCATGTACTAATCCCCTCGCTCTCTATGAATTATTTACTGTTGTGGCGCTTCCCTATCAATTGATGCTGAGCCATCAAATGTGGCTCAGTGCCAATTCAGGACCACATGAATACTATTCATGTGCTCCGCATCATATATAATTACATCCATTGCTTTCAACATTACATATAATTGATGTCTTGGATGTGCCAGTTGTGTCGACGATAAATGGAATTTTATAGAGAAATTATTGGGGGATTACTTGGATAAATTTTGCCCTATCAGGGAAATGTCTTTTAACCCTTTCCTTGCCGCGCCTGGTGTGAGTATAGGTCATGAACCACGGCACACCCTATGGGAATCTCTGTTAGTACGCCGCATGCCTGACGTCATCTGACCTTTCATATACCAGCCCATTCTGCAAGTGCTAGAAAATGGCACAAAATGCAGAGGGGCGTATCAGGAATTTCCTTATTAAAATCATGTAGATTGATAATTAGTTAATAAGAATACTAATGACAAAAAGAGGAGACTTCAGGCTCTATATCTATACTATTAATTATGAATTAGATCGATATTTAATAATTATATTAATATTTCCAAATGTGGTAAGAATTCAAACCTTTTTCTTTTTTGCTCTATTGACAAAAGCCTGTACCTAGGCCTGATATAGCACTGTGCCTATGAACGTCTGTATCTTTTTTTTATCGCGATGACATTATGACCCATACATCGCTAGAGATAACTTCCTTGTTACTGCCTCCTGCTTTATAGAAAGCTTTCCGAAGTCTATAAAACACACAAGCTTTCGATAGTGTTTCCCATAACTTGCTCATTTTGAAATTATCTCATCTTTTAAAAATTCCTTGTGATCTTGTGATATGGTTAAACTCATATTTATCAAACAGGAGAGTGAGTGGTAAAATATCAGACGAAACTGGAGTTAGTTTTGGTATGCCGCAAGGGCCAGTGTTGGGACCTCTGCTTTTCGTTCTTTATGTGAATGATCTTCCTGATTGTGTAAAGCAGTCCACCTTTATTCAATACCCTGATGTTTTGGTCCTCTGCTGTTCTGATAAAGATCCGAGACTTGCTGAATCAGCTCTCCAATCACATGTAACAAGTGTTGTAAAAATGGTGTGCTAAAAATGCACTAACAATGAACGTAAAAAAGACCAAGTGCATGTGGTTTGGGTCAGCTAACAAGGTTCGTACATGTGGTCCCTTGGACCTAATGGTCAATGATAAGAGAATAGATGAGGTTAAGAGTTTCGATTACTTGGGTGTTAGCGTGGACACTGAATTGAGCTGGTCCCACAATGTGAAGCATGTCACACTGTTGGTTAACAACAGGCTGTACAAGCTTGCCAGGCTAGGGAACTGTCTGACCTTTGATGCAGCGCGACAAATCTATATTTCAACAATCATATCAATATTAGGATATTGCGGTTTTCTACACAATTCTTATAAAGCGACAGATCTGAAGTCATTATATATTCTGCATCATAGAAGCCTACAGATCGTCCAAGGCAGATCAATTAGATGCCAGTCTATCAACGCACAGCATTTAGTGTGCCGAATTAGACCAATAGCCCTACAATGGCGAAAGAAATTATTGGTCCAAATGCCTAAGTATGCATCAAAACCAGAGAATGTTGTGACGTGCGTACAAGGAACTAGAAGTGAGGATGGATGAAAGTTACGGTAATTGTAAAGTGTCTGAGGTTCTCATTTTTCCAACGAAGTCTGATATGAAGAGGAGCGAAGCTTTGGGAGAAGCTGCCTGCCATAACTCAAATACCTAGAACATTTCACGAACATTATATAAACAATTACCCAGGGATGCTAGTTGGGGTCAGAAGAAATTCCTACATGGGGACTGAGGCCAGTCTATGTATCACCTAAAACGCACATGGTGTATGGTGAATCCCCATCACTCTCCTAGCAGATTCTTGGGCATATATTTTAAGCCAATCAGAAGTCAGTATTCAAGTTTGCCCTTGTCCGTAGGAGCATTTCCTACAGGAATCCTACCATCCTACAGTTCTAGGTTGGAGCACTGGGATCCATAGGGCCTCTAACTGAGTGTACTTGGGATAGCTAAATTCGGAATTTTGAAAGATTACAGAACAAGTTTATCTAAGATTTAGATTTCAGGGAACCTGCAGTCTATTTTGTTCTCAAAACATACAATTTCTTGAACTTTTCATCACTTTGAGACTAAAATGAAAATCCTACATGTAGGCAAAATCCTACAAACTGGCATCCCTGATTACCCCTCATCACTCATCCTCATAACTTCATCCACATACCCCCCTAGCTCAGTTACGGTACCCACACCCATTAGTACCAACTGCAATGTTGTTTTGGTATTTATCTTTTTTTTTGGACTCGGCTTATTGCCTGGAAGAACTCTGTAAAGAGAAAGGACAATAAAAGATGTAAGTAACAAAAATAAAAAAATAACAGGCTATGCACAGATAGATAATGGGGATGGTAAAAGACAGACTATGTATAGATAGCAGATAATGGGGAGGTTGAATAACAGGCCAAGTACAGACAGGAAATGGGGAGGGTGAATAGCAGGTTATGTGGACATTCAGTGAGCATGAGAAGCAGATAAGAGCGTCAGATTGTAGGACATGTAGAAGCTAAAATTAACAGAACCGATAGAAAGCAAGATTAAACTGGCATTGTATGAAGGACAACTAGGAGCAAAAAGTATGTTCATCACAGATGAATGAGCATCCAATTATAAATGAATAACAATTAAAAGGTTTGAGTTACATTTAGCCTATGGATAGTTTTCTGTAACCAACCTGCACCCAGTCAACTTGTCATTTCTCTAACTGCCTGAGTCTAGGATCAAATCATATCAAGCAACAGTGGGTCAATGAGGTCTTGAGTGATTGGTCATGGTCAGCTGGGCACACCTCTAAGACCCTGGCGCACTGGCTCCCTGCTCTGTTCTCACTACCACAGTGAACAGCATGCAGATAGTAAAGGGATAGTTTTTTGGAAGCACACTGAAAGTTCAATGTGACCACTCTAACCCTGACTCTAAGCTCTAGATGATGTATTTAGGCGTGCAAGCACGCTCTAAATAGATTGAACTGCAGTCAAGAGGAGGCATAGACAAGGAGGTTGAGGTTGGGGACTCAAGGGATGGGCTTACTGAGGACAGAATCGCAAAGGTGGGCAGGGAAATTCCTGGGCTGCCCCTTCCCTCCCTCTCTTGTGTTTCAATTGCCAGTTCTCACCTGGTTGGACCACAATGATTTTACCTAACGATCATCACTACCTGCTTGAGGCCCTGCTCACCGGTCGTTGCCCACTTCACGAGAGTCAAGGGCTCAGTTAAAGCGGTCATTCACCGCCTTTCCGTTGGCAACTTGAGGCTCAGGATCCGGTGTAACAGTCGTCGTGTCGTGCCCAGGTCCTCTCCCTGGATTAATTCATCGAGGTCGGGGCTCCTGCAGATGGCTCTCAGACTCATTTAAAACCCATATCAATTTCCTGAAAATTTGAGATGATCTCCAAGTGTTTATAGAAGTGTTTTTAATATAGAGATCAATATTACGATTATATTACAGTAGAATATATAGAAATTATAAAAAGTTGATTTTCACATAGATAAAAACCCTTGTCATTTTCTCCAAACTTTCACAGAAGACTTTTAAATTACATAGGTCACCATCCTTGTTTTTGAAAGAATCAATACATTTCTTATGTAAAGCAAGCATGTGTAAATTGCTCTATTTTACCTATTAAGCCTGGATAAACTGGACAAAACACACATTTGGCATAAAACTGAAACACAAGGAACAAGTTCTGATTGGTGATTGACAATAATTAAAAATCACCAGGTAGTAATGATATGTAAGACTACTAGTCCGGGCGAATCTTGTTCGTTGAATAAGAAAAAAAGCAGACCAATCACCTATTTCGTACAAGAATGATTTATCCTACAACTTTCCCACGATAGGCCTACTTCTGAATAGACCAGGGTGTCCTTAGATCGACCTGCCAGGAACGTGAGTAATATAGAGGTCAAGGTAAAATCAAATCATTTATGGGGGGCGGGGGTGAATCTTATAAGACCAGCTTGGAAAAACCTTTAAGTTTTCGTTTCCGATATACACCCTGTATAGCAAGCAAAGTAAATGACTGAACTTAAATTAGGCCTTCAGTCACTTGAACTTGGGACATAGACTGCTTAGAGGACCCCTGGTGAGAAATAGTGGTTTTACTCTCGAACTCAGTCTGTGTTTGATTATTAACATTTGGATAGGTTATCTATTACATTGTGAAAGGTTGCCATTAGTTTACTGTGCATTGTCATTCATTTCAAACCAATGCAAATAAGTTTTTGGGGGAGTCTCGAGAGGGAGAGAAGCTCGATATGCGATCTTTAAGATTGCTCAGGATATCCCATTACCTGTCCTATTATTTATTTGGACAGGGAACCAGGCTATCGTAGGCCTAACAGTCAAGCAGAAGCAGTGCCTTCAGCATTTTGCAAAACTGGTTTGCACCCTCCTTAAATCTTTTACTGGTAGAGTGAGACTAATAAACCATGGTTCTGGTAGACCTAACAGTAAAAATATCTAGAGAAGTTTGCATTAACACTTTGAACCAACAGACCATTCTTAAATGAGTTGTTCCCTCAGGTATGTCAGGCAGGAGCGTTGGTGCTTTCAGTATTTTACCAAACTGGTTTGCACCCATCTTAGAACTTTTACGGGTAGAGTGAGAATAACAAACCATGGTACTGGTAGGCCTAACAGTAAAAAGATCCAGAGAAGTTTGCATTAACACTTTGAACCAACAGACCATTCTTAAATGAACCAGAGTTCTTCACTCAGGTATGCCAGGCAGGAGTATTGGTGCCTTCAGTATTTTACCAAACTGGTTTGCACCCATCTTAGAACTTTTACTGGTAGAGTGAGAATAACAAACCATGGTACTGGTAGGCCTAACAGTAAAAAGATCCAGAGAAGTTTGCATTAACACTTTGAACCAACAGACCATTCTTAAATGAACCAGAGTTCTTCACTCAGGTATGCCAGGCAGGAGTATTGGTGCCTTCAGTATTTTACCAAACTGGTTTGCACCCATCTTAGAACTTTTACTGGTAGAGTAAGAATAACAAACCATGGTACTGGTAGGCCAGTAAAAAGATCCAGAGAAGTTTGCATTGGCACTATTTAATACAACAGACCATTCTTACAAGAACCAGAGTTCTTCACTCAGGCATGGGAATCAAAAAGAATTTTAAACCCGGAAAAAAAGGTTTTCGATCGCCTGTATATTTAGATATTACAATTGAATTCCTGGCCTACACTGAGAGTTAAAACAACCTTTTAATAATTCTGTTAACTTATTTTTTCCTCGGATTTACATTGACGAGAACAGTAGATCAGAAAACTACAGTCAAATAATTAAGAAGTTCAAAGAAAACCACATGTCTGTTCACTGAAACTGGACTCATGAGTCATCAAACCTTGGATGGTTCATCTAAGAACTACATCGGAAGTCTTCTAGATTAATTTTGCAAAGCTGGACCTGGGGACTTGAGGCACGAATAGGTGGTGGAAGCACTGCTCGTGGCATTTCAGGTGAAGACTTGCGGACTAATCCAAACACGATTAGCTCCGCCGTCGATTGGTTGCGTCCATTTGGCGGGCGTCCCACACGCGGCAGCAAAATCTGACGAGAACAGGCTACTGATGATGTCGTTTCTGATCTGATTGTCAGATATGTCTTTAACGTCCAATTTATTCAATCAGACTTGAAAGGGGACAGGTCCTTTCAGGCCAATCGGGATAATTGCATTGTTTAACCACGTGATCTTTGATATCATTTTATGATTATTTCAAAACCGTAAATGTAATGCTATACCAACATTCTGTGAAAGTTCAATCATTATTGTTCAATCATTTATTTAATTATTACATACAAACTTGGAAAATGATGCCTTATAAGGCACCACCCAGCTTCACTCAGTGAGGCCATGAGGCATCACCCGTCGCAAATGAGTATACAACTTAAATGTAACAGAGTATTTTCATTCTCTAATTTACAGGAGATGAATAACATTACATCTTATGATTCAATTCTGTGATCTCGGCATAATTTTGTCCGTATCAATAGGATCTCCTTCAGCCTTAATAATAGCTATCACAATTGTTAAACCTAAGTGGGTGAGCATATATTCATATAGGGGACAGAGCCATTGTTAGTTCATGAAGCAGTCACTAGGTGGCCAGCAGTATTGCAGATGGGGAGACAGATCCTGTATTCTGGCTCTTTGTTCTTACAAAATTCAACAAACTTTTAAAGTTTTACCATGGTTCCCTTGACTGTCTACTCCCCTCCCCTCCCAGGATAACACAATGATTAGACCTAGGCCATGATGTTTTTTTCACATAGAACACTTTATATACATGTGAGCAAGGCTAGAGTTGTGACACTTCCATATTATCATTCACTTCTTTTTCACCTCCATTAGTGAAGAACACCTAGTTTGGGGTCGTCATGGCAGCCCACGTGGCTCATAGGCCATATATATTTCAAGAACATAGTATTACTATACACCTATGGGCGAACATGTATGAAATACTGTCCGCTGCTGGGGGTGTAGTATAAATAATGTTCACGCCCACTGTGGCAGTGGTCTTTTGAGGTGCAGAAAAGTTAACAAAAACATATTTTTCAACGAGTAGGAGGTGTATAGTAATAAGAAAACGTAGTGACTGAGGCCGTACGGTGTCCGTTCTCGGTCATTTGATGAAAAAATACGGCCCTCTAGCCTGCGGCATCGGGCCGTATTTTTTCATTATAAGACCTCGAACAGCCACCTGTATGGGCTCAGTAACCACGTTTTCTCATATTATTGCCTTGGTTGAGTGAAATATGTTGATTCATCTTCAGCTGGCTGCGGTCAATGATACCTCACTCTACCCAGTTCCCGTGGATGTGTTAAACCACCCCGTACGGCGATGATCGATATAAGCCTTGTTATATGAGAAGATATTACTGAATGGAGTAATGGGCCAGAGCTGAATGTGCATTAATATACTACATCCCTTCACCGGCAACCTAAGTCAAAATTATACATATTCAGAAGTGGATACAGGAAGTTTGAAATGCGTAAATCCAGTTATTTCTTTAAAAAGACAATAACAAAAGCAAACAACGAGCATTGCTCATTTATTATTATTATTATTTAGCAAACAAAATTCGCCATATTTGACAGTCTTACATTTCGCTCTCTGCGTTCACAAGTGTTACTAACAATCAAGCTCTTTCGAACATATTTAAAACTATATATGATAACAAGTAAAACATTACGATAAAAATGGATGTGAAAAATGGAATGATGGTAATGAACACACATTAAACAATCAAAATAGTCAATACCTGTGCCAATAACATGGAAAACTGTTGTGATTATACTATAGCTACGATTGATAACACTCATTTCTGTATAACTTTGAGAGATCTTAAAGTTACTAAATTTTACTCAATGGAATACTGGCTGTCATCAGATACCTGGTATCCTCAACTACCTAGATGCTTTTTCTGTATGTATGTTTTGTGTTATGAAACATTGAAAGTGTCTTGTGTTTGTTTTCTGTATGCCATCGCTGGGAAGAACGTCCATGGACGACAGAGTATGTTGTTGTTTACTAAATTTAAAAAAATCCTACATGTAGGCAAAATCCTATAAACTGGCATCCCTGCCCCTACAGAATCCAGGAACAGTGACCTGGCACTCTGCCTGGGGGTCCAGTGGGAAAAGTCCCTGGCAGCTCCTGCATTTTTAGCTATTCTAAATTACGGCCTTTGCACAATTACGGACGGAAGTGCACAAATATAACTCGCAATCTCAGGTTTTCATTTTGAACCCCGACCGCCCTCCCGATGTTTTTTTCCTCGGATTTACAACGATCCCCAGAATGACCCTTGGGTGTTAAAAACAACACCATATCCTGCAAAAGTCGATGCCTGCAAGTGGTATTCACTTGTATTCTGACACAGACCAACGAGTATACTCGTTGCAGACTGTCCGTGACAGTTGTGGCGCCATCTAATGTCACCTGGACTCCTCTTTAGGATGTAGTACCGTCACGCTTTACCAGGCGGCGTGCGGGATACGGTTGGCAGCCTGCGCAAGTGCTTTGTCATTAGTTTTCATGTTTCTCACCCCACGGCGCCACGCTCATCTCCAGCCTGTGATAGACCTTGCTTTGGACAAAGTGAGGAGTCACGTTGAAGTATCAGTCACGGCTCTCATCGGCCTACCATACATGGTGTATGCCTATACTTGGATTATATAGGCATGATGGGATGTCAGAAATAAACAGGAGAGGAAATATTTTACATGTGGGATTTTCTGCCTCAGAGAAACTGAGAAGACGTGGAAAATACATAAATATTTTTCATGGAATAGGGCTTGGGGCGTGTGGGGAGATTACACCCAGATGTCTTGATGTCACCGAGGCTGAAATAGAAATATATCTCTTTTATACAAGCAACAATATTTTTTTAAACTGGAAATGAAAAGGATAATGAGGATTTCCATAGAACAGTGGAAAACTGCCCTCCCTACATCGTATCGTTATTTTTCCTTGTATCATGAGAAAATCCCTGTGGCAATATTAATAGGGCTTTAAAGGCATATCTGACAATTTGACCTGAAAATTAAAACCCACATCATTCTCCTGATAAATGAATATGATGAGCTCACATATCTAAAAACCAGGGGTCTATAGCTTAGAATTAAACTCTCACACTAGACAAAACTTTGGGTTTCCTCATATATGATTTTGGCATATATACAAGGCACCGCGGGTGGATGTATAGCCAACATGTTGGTGGGTGTAGTTATTTTTCTTTCCACCAGTATACTGCAGAAACACAAGTTGCCAGCTCAACACAAATTATGAGGTGATGTGGTCTGGAATTAGTTGGATTTTTGGTGTTAATGACATAACAACACCCATGTCACATAAATTATACTAGTGAAACCTGCGAGGCTCAGTAGAACTAGAAGACAGAACCTATAAGTTTTAACAGCATTATAAACTCAATATCAGCAGTGCATTTATTTTCAAATATTTGTTTATTAAGGTATTCCAGATTGACTTAGTTCAGAATAGTTTAATCTAAATGTATTCTGATATCAAGATGTAATCTAGATAGATTCTAGATCAAGTATATAATTATTAATATATGAAAATTGAAATATCAAAAAGTAGTAAAACTGAAATTGAAATAGGTCTAGATCTAGAATGACTAGAATTCTAGATCATCATACAATGATACATGTAAAATTTTAAGATATAAATTGTGATTAGAAACTCTCTAATCTATATGTATTAAGATGGAATAAATTGATGGCATATCCTAGACCACATTTACCTTTACCTTGAAACAGGAAATCAAACTTATTACAATAGATCTAGATCTAGTTTAAATTACATTAGCCAGTGGAGCCAGTCCTGTGGCCCGTAGACAGTAGTGTGGGGGTGGATACTTTAGTCTTTACCCACGGATTTAGATATAGGTACGTGCTTTACCTAATAACCCTGGATAAACTTACTTTTGTTCCTCGTTTACATTGTATATTTGATATCATCTTCAGGGTCACTAGCCCTAGTTACAAAACTTATCTATTCATGGAAGAACTGTATAAATACGAGTTAATAAAAGTCTAATAACAAAATTGATCATGAATGATTGAATCATTGGCCGTTGGCAGTGAGCCGATAACCTTACCAATTTGGCTAAATATCGAACTCAAACAGCTAAGTCATATTCTGTGAACAATCTATATTCTACGGCTATATCTATAAACAAGAAAACTACAGAAAATTCTAACCTTCGCACATTCTATAGGCATTTTACTACCCAGTGCTTCAAATTCAGGCGGGAGTCGCCGTCCATTTGTATATATCATGACGTCACCACCGGTGACCCGACCCGGAAGTACACAAGTCGCCAGTTTACCGCGAGAAAATAGTCCTTGAAGTATGTTATGATTTTCCCTTAACTATTCCGAGAATTATGCTTTTGAAATAAATTCTATCATAGTTGATGTATTGAATGATGGTTAGGATTATTCCATGTATAAATCAAGTAATTTTAACGGCGTTGTTTACAGTGACTTCAGTGACTGCGGCGCATACGTACACTGACAGTGCCGAAAGTAGTTCATGGGGGAATTGGTCGAAACAGTGTGATTCAGGACGGATTGTTGGAGTATTTCGAACGGAGATTTGACGTGATCGTTGGAATAGGACGGGAATTTACCAGGCCCGGCGCAAACCATCGGTCATAATGTATGAAAGATACCTAATTTTAGGGATCTGCCTAGTGCTGCTAGTGGATACTTTACATGCTAAGGTGAGTCATTTTGTGTGGTTCATCGATCCGATCCCACACACTCACGCTGTACAGAGACTACCCACTAAAAATACCCGTTTGGCCTACTTTGAACGATTCAACACAAAGAATTAGACAACCCTTGTGGGGTTTCTATCTGTTTCATACATATGTCATTCCCATATTTCGATATGGTATATTGGGGATGCTGTATGGAGCCACAGGTTTGTTTATTGTATAAGAATCGTACAGTATTCGAGGCAGGTGCGTTGACAAATGAACGGACTCCGTACCACCAGCGGCGTATCCTAGCCCCCAGCCGGGGACAGCCTTCGACTGTCGGCGGGGTGGCTTGTTTTGAGGGGTGTTTACTAGAAAGAATGTGGTTTCATTGAAGAACAGCAGCACTATATAGCAAAAATGATAATATCAGCTAGGACTGTATAATACAATGCTTATGGTAGGTGTAAATATACAAACTCTAAAACCCTTATAGTATTTCTATCAGGGCAAAACATGTCAAAAAGGGGTCTGCATTCTAGAGCTAGAACTCTAGTCCCGACGGCCGAAAAGATTGACAACAACATGGCGGAATTTGCTCCATGTGTCAGACAGCTCCTGACTTCGGGTAGACTGCATGGCCCCAGTTCTTTAGGGGGTATCACCAAGTAGGAGGATATACCCTTAACACACATTTGCAAATTAAAGGCTTTGATGTCATGCTCTATGACACTGCAGTGTGACCATGAGTAACAATAGTAGGTTACTGTTAGATGGTCCCCATGAGGTGTTAGTGTTACTTTGTGTATTGTTTGGGGGTTAGCTGTCAGCGTCAGTCACTGAGTCTCAACTCTGGAATCATCCTAAAATGATAACCTGCACCGGTTTTGTAATGCCTACTTTTCTGTTAGTCATACACAACAAGTTACAAACGTTATATGTAGCCTACCGGTACTATTTTTTTTATATATATATTAAGATTAAACTAGGAAGAATTAAAAGTTAAAACAAGGTATGACAATATCATGTACTCTTAAAGTTAAACTACTGATAAAAGCTGTTAAGATTTAAAAAAAATTATTCTAAAGTAATAATAAGTAAAATCTAGAGATATAATTATGTACCGGGAATGGTTATTTGATTCTTGTGGAGCTTCCAAGATATAACAACACTAACTTGGACCACATGGCATTATAGTTTCCACTTGTACTCTGTCCTTTTCATCGAATTTAGATCCAGGGACTTGTCGTACACCTATCTCATATACAGAACATTCCATCTGCTAAGTGACTTAGTTAAGATGTCGCAAAGAAAATCGATGCAAGTCATGTTTACTTCACACTTACATTATAATCTTTTATAATCTCACTGCTTATATATATATATTGATTAAGCCTGTCTGTCGTGAGTTATATAAATTTTTGAATTATAAATTGATAGGCCGAGGCCTACCTGTTGTAGACCCCCATTATTAGTTTATATGTTAAATATTCATAGGAACCAGGGGAATTTCACATATATAAATCAAGTTTAGTGGGTACTTCCAATGGCATAATGAGGTAGTGGCAGTGACACTGAAACGTCCAAAGATAGATGGATTTGAGGACAAAGTAACCGGACTGACCTAGTTGGCTTATTGGCGATGGGGGAAGAGTGAGCAGTCATATCATCACCCTGTTTTGTGTCCTCTTTCACACACGCACGAACACACACCCCTCTTCGTCATGGACTGCTGACGATAGCCTACTTTCTCTGTGGTTCAGGGACTTCAAGGCTTTAGCTAAACAAGAGATTCGGTATATGCCTATTTGTGAGTAAGAAACTGGAATAAGAAGACTGAGAAGTCACTGTTGGTGGTACCGGTACTTGATTTAAGTGGTTGGATTTGGACCGATTTTACATTTTATCAGCTATTTCACGTCATGGTTTTCTTTAGTTGCCTAGTAGAATTTTGTATTGCTGCTGAATATGATGTTTTCTAAATCTGCAAGGTGAGATTTTATTTAATATGAATAGACTGGCAACCGAGGGACATATCTATACTTATTTGGTGTTAATTTATTTGTCTCAAGCAAGTTACCACTAATTCATCGGAAATTGCACACATGTTGTCATCATGTTGCGAAAATATTCTTTTAAGTGGATCTGGATTAGTTCTGTAACATAATCTGTTGAAAAGCAGGCCTGTTATTTCCTGTAGATTAGCTCTAAATAAATGAGATTTTTCTTCTTCATAGAAGGGGTTCACGAAAACATCTTTTTCCTATTTACTCTCCTAGATTAAGATTAAAATGGGGATGTAGATTGTGAGATGGTTATGCGAGAGATATTTTTATGGATATGTTACACAATAAAACAACTCGAATACATTCGATAGATCAGAGATGACAGTTCATTTCCAGTTCATAAAATCATTTCTCTTGTATAACTTTAGCCTTATTCACACCAACAGTACTTCCCCAAACACGCTAACTCCTGATTAAGCCATGGCCAACATTGATGTGTTTTCCATGTTTTCTCAGTCTCTTTGAGACAGTAAATTCTGCATGAAAAAACATTTCCACACCATTACCAGGTAAATTGTAAGCAATCTTGAAATCTGTAGTATCGAATCGTACATAGTGTTTCATGTTAATGTAAGACACTGTAAAACTAACTGACAGTATATCATTTATCATAGCTTTTTTTCTACAGTAACACGATCAAATTTCGATATGTATAATCACTACCCGTATTTGATGTGTCGCACTTCAGGTCCCGGAATCAGATTCAAATCAAATGTAGATCTTTGATATTGATGTAAATAGTATCCGGTTGGCTTATTCTAAGTTTTTACTTCTACACGAGTTGATGTGGTATAATGTTTCATCACAAGAAAGCAAGTTGTCTGCCCATTATTTGTGCTTTCATTGAATTTAATTTCATGTTATCATACATTTTCTTCATGTCGCAAAGGCGTACATTTTTTTAAAGCTAGCATTGTATTCAACAACAAAGGAATTATGATTTACATAAATTTATAAAGTTCAACATTTGCCACATTTTCCTTGATGTAAGCCTACATTAGGATAACAATCATTTGGTTGATAGCCTTCTATGGCATAATAATTACTGGACATTGTTTCAACAAAGAACTTCTGATATGATTATTTTTTCTATATGAAATAGACAGAATTCTAACTGTTTCTAGCCACCATGTTAGAAACCTTTTATTGGTTGTGTCATGGTCGATAGAAATAGTCTAGGTAGAAACTTGTTTTATCTTAGCCTGGTATAAACGTCCATAGGCTTAACACTAGGAACTCATACTCAACAGGCTTGGGAGTATGGTAACTCGTACTCAAAGGGAAATAACAGATATGTTAAAGCTAAGATAACATCAGAAACATATTCGCGTTTGATCTGTGTTCCTGTTCACCATCTCATTTGAAGCTCTTCAGATTATTCACTCGGCTATCACCTCGTTCATATTCCTGCATGCTCCAAACTCGATAGCGAATGGGGACACAGGCAAACACTCATCAATTTCTCTCTTAGTCTATCTTAGTTTCTTTAACACCAGATCGTCTGATTTAGCGCTGCCCAGTGGAGCTATAAACCAACCACAATATGTGGTATCTCATTCTAGACTAGGGTCAGAAAATCTCTGGTAATCATCAAAATATGCACATCTATGATCCCGTAACATAGATGAATAGATACATCGGATATCTTACGGTTGTACCAATTTTTGTCTCAATTGATTGGGAGAACGTAAGACTGGATCAGACTATGTATTATTCTACAACAACATTATTGACAACTTATTAAAAACTATAACACAACATTAACAAATTCTAATATGATAAAATATATTACTATACGTTGAGAAAATAGGGGCAAGTTTTGACAAAGTTTTAATGTTGTTGATAATATTAAGAGAGAAGTTCAGACATGGGATTTGCTTTTTCTAGAGAGAAAAGGGAGGGGGTGAATCTTCACTATAGAACAGACTGGTAAAGAAAAACCCATGATCCATGTCAGTGTATAAATTACTATCCAAAGTTGATTAATGGAACAAAGATAAAATTGAGAAAAAAAGAAACATCCCGGGCCACGGACTTTACAAAATTAATTGAAAAGATGATTAAATGTCATGTGTTGAGCCTTCACCGCTCATTGGTGGTAATGATGGATCGGAGGATGCCTTTAGTGAGGGTCGTATCAGACTCGGAGAATTCATGGTCGTGGACAGGTTCAAATTCCGTTACGTCATGGTGTTTGGCAGGTTCTCGGCGTGACATAGTGAGAATTAGTAGAAACCGAACGAGAGTTAGACTTGACAATGTTTATGCCACGACGGGAAGGTCGTGTATTACTACACGAGGTGTAGCCGAGTGTAGTGAGGAGCAGACCTGACCAGAGTGGCATAGACATTGACCAAGTCTAACTCGAGTTTGGTTTCGTATTTATCCTACCCCGTCTATGCTTTTGTATTACTAAAAGATACCAACAGAACTTTTTTCATAGTAGCTGACACCCTGTTCTCTGATTGGTCAATATTGTTATTACTCTAGTGGCATAAAAAACACTCACGGCCTGCCACATAAAATTTCCCTATGTTAAGTCTATGGCGTTTTTTTTATTAGGGGTAGGATAATGTATATTATCCTACCCCTAATATAAAATCCCATAGGCTTAACATTGGGTTTCCATATGCCACGCTGACTGGCATACAGAGTTTTATATGCCACTAGTGGCATACAGCATTGTTATCACGTAATATTCCAAAATCGAGGAGATAGGGTAGGATAAAATCAAAACCAGATTCGTTTTAATCTTGGCCACCGCATTCCACTCCTGAAGTTTTGGCTCCGGACTTCACTCGGCTTCGCCTCATGAAGTCACTTTACCAAACTCCAGTCGTGGAATACGGTGGACAAGATTAAACCTCATCCAGTTTTACGATAGTCTTAATGTTAGGATCAAAAGGCATCGTGGCGTGTGATTCTTCGTCAGACGAATGAAACCTGACGATACTGTATTATGTATCGCATCTTATCTCACCCCTGTTGCAAGTTTAGTCAAAGGGATAACATCAGAAGAAAACCCTCAACGATCACCCATGTAAAGTGACAATAAAACGCCACGGCCGTGGAGTAGTGAATTTGAGATGACGTCATATGGATTTGCTAAGTATATTCTAATTATGATGATATTTAATGTCATAGAAAGGGGATAAATAGAGATAAATCCAGAACCGCACTTGAAAACAACCAAACTCGCAGAGTATTGTAGATTTAAACGATTCTCGACGCAGTTTTATATTTGTCTGATTGGATGAGCAAGGGATACCAGAACGCACGCCCTGTATGTAATAGCACCATCTGGTGGCAATAGAACGCTACTTACACCATTCTATTTTTGTGGGCATTCTTCACCCAAAACCAAAGCAAGCTCGATAAACTCGTCAAATACATACTTAGATACCGAACACAGGGCTGTCAGTTTTCCATTTTTTCAAAATCATTTTTGTATACATTATACAGAGATAGTATGAATTGTGTCTCATTCAAGCCAATAAAACAGTAAATTTGACCTGCCCACATATCCTCGTATATGATTTCCATGTTCCCAGTCTCCGTGAGGCAGTAAATTTCATATGAAAAATATACCCTTTCTTTTTTCTCTCCACAACAGATATCCCTGAATTATCGATCACATGTAAACACAAATACTCTGTATCGACGTCAAGAGAACAATTTATACACATTTTCTCATTAAGTGGAATTCACACGGTGGGGTTCATCTACCTCACAGGGTTCAAAATCTCACGAGATTCCGTTCCTTTTTAGAGTAAATGTTGCCAAAAATCATAGGGGGAAAACACGTCTCAGGGAAATGGAACCCTACAATTTCGACGAGTGTGTACGAGTACAGAATCTCAGCAGGATTTGTCTCAGACAAACACCCTGCGAGGTACATGAATCCCATCGTGTGAATCCCACTTTAGAATGAAGCTCATTACACCAGACACGGATGAGTGAAGCGGACCCTCTCAGGCCCAACGATATAAAACTAGTCCCGGATACGGCCGTTCACTAATTGCAGTCTCAGTGTTGTATATTTAGTCCATGATAGCGCTATGTAAAAGGTGAGTGAGTCATATCTACCCGTCTCGTCATTGTAACTTGCTCCCTCCGCTATCTGGATTTGTATCTTGTTGAACATTAGGATGTTTCCGTGGAATTGAATATAAGAGGAGCTTATCTAAACGGACGGGATGTTGCGTGATTTATTGGATTAAAGTTGGCTGGAAGCAGATGAGTGGGTGGACAAAGAGACCCAAGATAACACAGATATTCAGTTATCTCTCAATACTGTGGCTTATACTGTGGCTTATCTTAACAAATGGACTGTTTTCTTTTATTTTAGGTGAGTTTTCCAGGACACATTTGGAGTCTAGCGGTCGTGTGGTATCCTGAGTGGGATTTTCTGCTCAACAATAGATTAGAATTTACGAATTGAGGGGGAAACCAGATCTGGTAGTGTCAATGGGTGAGTACTTGTTTTAATGTGCCTGTCACCTTCATTTACAAGTCTCGACGAAACGGTGTAATACGAGACGCTTAGAACCGACGGCCAAGTCCGGCCATGCATAGTCACACACACCAAAACCCTCTCACTGAAAATTCACCAGGCTTAAATATCCAGTTCAAAGTTTCGTTCGTTACCGAGTAAAGTTTGAGCCATAGGAGTTTCCTGAAATGAAAACTGTCGGGTTTTCATATCTTATTGTTATGTTTTGAAAATGTTTCTCACTGCCGATTCAAGTACAGAATGTTAACCTTATCCACGTTTCGATCAGTCAAAATGTAATGATTTTTTTTAACCAATCAAAATATCAGAAAACTGTTCGTACTGTAGGTTTTTCTCAAAATCTCTTCATTTTGATTTTGATAAAGGCTAATTGATTCTTAACAAAAAGTAACACTCCACTTCATCTCCAGTCTTCTGAGTCATCGCAGCAGTTTCTGGCTTAAGTGCTAATTCCACCAACACACAAGATATAGCGAGAATAGTCATGATTTGGGTGTCTTGCGAAATCTTGTTGGGTTTTGAATAACTGCGTGCATTTTTGCAGCAATGCACCTTGAAGTGTCGCCGTGGTGGAGCACCAAAGTATACACACGGTTTCATAAAAAAGTATGCATACCATTGTGTGGGACATATCGTGACAAAGGAGGTGCGCCATATCATGGCACTGTAAGATATAACTAGATTTACCACTGCAAATCCATCGTGTTGGTGGAACCAGCCCCCTTAGCCTCCTTCATTTTCATATACTTTATACAGATTATCACTCCACACACCACTAACCATTACAAGCTCCCAGATTACGTGCATCGTACACAAGTCTTTAGATTACGAGGCAAAACACTTCCACTTCTGCGAATCCCGCCATGAATCTAATCAGATTTCAGACTGATCCCTCCAAGTGACTATTTCCGTCTGCCCAGGCCTGTCGACGGTAGCGCCATCTAGCCTTAACGAGTCGTGGGATTTCTCTATGCCGCCGTTGCGCTCTGTCCGGATGTATAAAAGAGGGGCCCTTAACAAAGCGCCTCCTTTGTAGAGGACTGGGCTGGAAGGAACCTTCTGAAGGCGTTAGTTATTCATTAGACGCTGGCTGCCTCCTCTGCTCTTGAAGACTGATGAAATATTAACGGATCCTTCTCTGTTTGCCTCAGTGACTGCCAGCCTGCTGGTTCCGGTCAGAAACACTGGAGATTTCAATGCTAGTTACAGGGTACTTAGGAGGAACCAGCAGTGAGTTGGTGTCAGGAGATTTTTTAATTTCTATTATGACTCCTTTAGCGATCATTGAATTTCTTGAGCACTGATGATTAGGTATTTTGGTTTTGAATGTGTTGGCGACAATTATTTATTAATGCATCATGGAATAAGGTTATAAATTACTTACCTGTGAGCATTTTGGGCACTGGAAAGGTAGTTTTAAATGTTTAAATTCTCTATTTTACAACTTTACTGATCCTCCACTTTCTATTGACATCGTTGAAAGTTTCAGAGGTGCACCTGTTTGTATGTGTGTAAGAAGGGAGGGGGGGGGGGGGGGTCATACTCATAAAGTAGATAACAAATTCCAAAATCATCAATTTCTTTTCTTCCTTTTTTTATGTTTTTGTTTTAGGAAGTTTATTTGTCGGAAAAAAATGTAGATCAATTTGGATCCACGTTTTTGCTATTACACATACAGATATGTATTTCGGGAGCAATAACTAGTAGTTTACACTTAGAAGAGTAGTGATAGGTGGCTGGTTGAGTGGGGAAACCAACATTTCCCTGATCTACTCACCTCCTAACCCACCCCCACTTCGGCGTATAATCTGGCAGTACCTGTTTATTATCCGTTACGCTGACACGCCGGCTGTCTTCCTGCTGTTTGTTTTAGTCTGCCTGGCCTTGTGTGTACGCCCCGCATCACCAACAGCTAAATCCGGCTGCAGTTGCAACAAGCTTCTTTCAGTTTGCCTCGAGAGAAACTGTTTAAATGTGGTACCAGTGTAGGCTTCAACACAGAGGAAGTGAAGTGGTTTGAATTTATCGTTTAACTGGATTTAACTCGAGGCAGCACACTTTGCCCGAGCAATCGACAGCTAGTATCTTATAAGTGCCTTCTAAGTATACGCTAAATGCGTGAAAACAATCTAAAATTAAAATTCTACAAGGAAGAAGTTGGACGATGTTATTTGTCTTTTTCACTGAATATAAAAACAAATTCAGCTTCCTTGAAAAATTGAATTCACGAGAGGAGATTGTGTAGAAAAGTTGTTACAGTTTGGCAAAATGTAGGACACCAGTACCTTAATGAACCAGGAAAGTTTGCAACTCAGTTACTGATTATGATGTTTAATTATTATGAACATGTGCAAAAGGCAATTGTTAAAACATAGTAGGTTTTATGGCGGTGATACTTACATCAAAGAGTTCGTCTTTCCGTTTTCACCAGGCATGAATTATCAGTCAGAGTAAGTGTAGGTTGTGAGGAAAAGCTAGACAGAGGGTGTACGTGACTTGATATAATTACTTTAATCAGTATACATAAGAGGTAGACTGCATAACGATAAATGACAGATAGATGAAGCATAGGCCCATGGTAGGGAGTTGTATGCTAAGCAAAGTCATGGTCGATAGTTATTATAAGCGTGGTCATAGCTGCGTGTCATATCAAGCACATGTCATGCTTTCAGGTCACAATAAGCACAGATCATCGCTGCAGGTCACATCCAACTAAGACTAAAGCTGCAGAGCAAATTAAGCAAAGACCAAGACTGTAGGTCACACTTAGCATAGGTTATGGGTGCAGGTCACATTAAGCAGCAGATAGGGAAGAAATTCCTAAAGAATGTAACAGCAATGTGCAGTGTTTACCATAACGCTGACAGGGGAGACATTTTTGACTTCCTCAAGGAATGTAACATTTTCGATAAGACGTAATCGAGAAGAGTAGGATGCCTGGATTAACCAGACAGCATACCTTGTTATTCCAGTATATGCAAATTTTAGTCAAGTAAACCAACGTAAGTCTAATGAAACAGATTGGATGTTATACTAACCAAACAACGCCAAACAAACATTAAACACATAGGCCATGGCCACAGGTCATATTAATTATAGGTCATGAGGGCAGGTCAGACTAAGCACATACCAAGGCTGGAGGTCACATTAAAGATATAGGTCATGGCTGTAGGTCATATTAACTTTAGGTCATGAGGGCAAGTCTAATTGACTATAGGACATGATGGCAGGTCATACTAAGCACAGACTAGTTCTGCAGGTCAGTGAAAGCACAGGCCATGGCTGGATGTCCCACTAAGCTCATACCATGGCTGCAGGTCATATTAACTAAAGGTCATGAGGGCAGGTCTAATTGACTATAGGACATGATGGAAGGTCACACTATGGAGCATAGACCAGGTCTACAGTTTAGTGGAAACACAGGTCATGGCTGGATGTCATGTCAACTATAGGTCATGGCTTTAGGTCATTCAACTATAGATTTAAAATATGTGACACTATACACTTTTGGCTCCAACTGATCCTACCTTGAAGAAAAAAAGAAAAAAAAGTAATTCAATTATAGGACATGATGGTAGGTCACACTACACAGACTAAGTCTACAGGTCACAATAACTATACTATACGTCACAGGGTTAGGTCTAATTGACCTTAGGACATGAGGGCAGGTCACACTAAGCACATACCAAGCCTACAGGTCACAATAACTATACTATACGTCACAGGGTTAGGTCTAATTGACCTTAGGCCATGATGGCAGGTCACACTAAAGCACAGACTGGGTCTACGGGTTACAGGAA
The DNA here is from genome assembly GCA_950022655.1 of Alentia gelatinosa. Lineage (NCBI taxonomy): Eukaryota > Metazoa > Annelida > Polychaeta > Phyllodocida > Polynoidae > Alentia > Alentia gelatinosa. The sequence goes on along the minus strand of OX465591.1, from coordinate 37,944,066 downwards.
GCACAGGTCCTGGCTGCATGTCACATTAAGCGTAGATCAGGACTACAGGCCTGGCGAGGGCGGAGGATCGTGGTGAGTAAGTCAAAGCTGCTCTCGTCTAATCCCGTCAGTAACACCGGGCCCCTGGCACGTGACCGCCTGTTGGCAGCTCCACCTGTTGGCAGGCCTGCGCACTGCCTCGGAGAACTTACAGACACAAGTGGCGGGTGAACGTTACCCAAGACAAGTCACGGCAACTTCACCGGAGTGGCCTCAGCTGGTGTTACTGACACACCACTAGGCGGCCCCGTCCCAAGGTCATCCAGTGCAGGATTAATTTGTGTCTTGTCCACCGTGTGATGCATGTACTGGATGCTTGTACTTGAATGGAGCTTGCACGTGCAAAGCTGTACTGAAAATCGTTATCTGGATTTTTTTTTCTTCTGGTACGTCTTGAGCACGGTTCCTGGTAGCACCAATGAGGTTGGATCTCCTTGGTATCTTACGCTGGTACTCTTGCCTGCTTTTTCAATTATTCAACTCATTTTCCGTTGAAGGGCATTTTTCCTTGAATCGTTCAAGTATTCAAAGTATACATGCAATATATATATATATATATATATATATATATATATATATATATATATATATATATATATATATATATATGGCTGAATTATTACCGGATGAAATATATTATATAATGGACTCATTTCTATCATTAAGAGCCAGTTCTATGTTAGTGGGCAACAATAAGTCGAGTCCCTATGTATTCTGTTAGGTATAGACCATAACATTCAAGAGTAGTGTATGGGCTGATACCTAATTTAATTACCTCGAAATGGGGTGAAAAAAGCAATGGTAGGAAGCGAAGGTGTAATACATCAGTGTTTCTTTTTCCTGTATAGGGGACTCGAGTATGTCCGTGAGATGTTTTTATTACCCACCTAGTACGGAGTCACCATACTAAGCCTATGAAGCCTACAGATCGGTACTGAGTAGAATACGGAAAGACATATACTCCTAGGAGAATACAGCTTTTCCGGCCACCTCACGGGCATTATAGGAACTACTTTATATAAACAATGCATGGCGCTTGCATCAAATTCCTAATTATCTACAAGATTTTTTTCCTAATAATGTGTCAAAATATGAGTAATAAATACAACATTACCATGATTTCGATCTGTGTGGCCGTATTCTCCTTATAGTTGACATTACGCAATACTCCTCACTATCGGTCGGAGTATTACTACGCGCCAACTACGCGGAGATTACAACCACGCAGATCCAAATACTGGAAATATTCTGTATATACATGTGTATATCGCTCTGTGCACAATACTACATGAACAAGTGAAACCAGCTGTTTGTTTGCTGTGGGACTCCCCCACCCACTAACCTACCCACCCTAACCCTATATACTCACACGTGGCCTGGTGGTAGAGAAAGTGGCAGACGACATTGGACACGCCCAGTCCTGGCAGTCTGATCGATGGCGGGAAATGTTTGCTGGCGTTTGCTGTAGTCTAGCTCACTCTCTGAAGCACAGAGTCAATAGCCTTCAGGTAGTGCCTACCTGAGACCCAACCCCCACCCACACCAAGCCCCGATGCCTTTCACCTGTGTCGCCGCATCAAAGGGCCTAGATAAAGTATATAAGAAACGAGCCCTCTAATTAAGCGGCAATACGTCAGGGGACTTTGTTGTTTTTGCCACAATTACTAGCCATCCTTAATGTATAAGATGCTATTATGAAATAAAACCGCCAGTATCACCAGAACGCCCATGGGTTGTCTGCCATTGTATTGTGCAAGCCATAACCTCGGTGAACTAGTGAGAGAGAGAGAGCGATGCCAAGTTTCCACTTCTCCATGGAAATTCATGTTTTTTCGCTTTCTTTCTGACCACAACTTCCATCCTGATGAATTAACTTTGACAATGTTTTAATTGTCTGTGGATAGTAGCGCACTTTCCCCTCTCTGACTATCCCAGCAGCTCAGAGATGGCGGTTTTTCTCTTTCCAAGGAAATCCTTGTTTTCATTTAAAAAAGAAAGAAAAATTATTTTCAATTCTTAAAAAAAAAAATTCTTATGTAAAACAAAGGGAGAAATTGGGACTTATCCATATTAAAAACACAGTGGTTCCAACCTGTCCACACACCCAAGCCCCATTCCATGGTCAATAAGGATGTGTTTTCCATGTTTTCCCAGTCACTCTGATTCAGTAAATTCTGCATGAAAAACAAATTCCTCTTTTTTTCATGACTCCCACTGACATCCATGCCAGCTTGTAATGCTCGTTTCAGACACGATCAGAAGATGGGAGGTCGTGTGTTCGTGACCGTGACAATTATCTCTAATTTAAATATCTATTAGAGGCGTAATTAATTACCGAGCTGTGCAGTCGACAGCTAACAGGGCATTATACAAGGCTTAATACGCTGTAATTCAGTTCACCTCGGGAAATGTAGCTGTAAACTGCTGTAGCAGGCGGAATCTTGCCTCTGATAACTAGGAGCAAATAGAATGTTCATCATTGATGAATGAGAGTGCAATCATACATGAATAACAATTAAAAGGTTTGGGTTACATTCAGTCTATGGATAGTTTTCTGTAACCCAATGGAACCTGCTATGTCTACAACCACCTGAGTCTAGGACCCAACAATATCAAGGTCAAGCACCAGTGGGTCAACGAGGTATTTCGGTCTCTAGTGATTGGTCATGGTCAGCTGGGTATGCCTCTAAGACCCTGAGACACTGGCACCCTGCTCTTTTCTCAATAGCACAGTGAATAACACACAGATAGTAAAGGGATAGTTTTCTGGAAGCACACTGAAAGTTCAATGTGACCAGTCTAACCCTAACTCTAACCTCTAGATGATGTATTTAGCGCGTGGAAGCACGCTCTAATAAGCAATAATGCTACACATATTACAACACAGGTTCATTGCTTGTTTTATATTTATAAGCACATATAGATAACATTATTCAATAAACAGAGTTTGCCTCCTATTCGTCTACTCATGCAGAAGTTATGTAAAGTCCCCATAAAAGTTATGATAGAGAGTTGATAGGCTATCACGCTCATTGTGAGAATCTCTATGGCTTACAGTGGCAGGTGACAATAAAGGGACCATTATATTTACATATATATATATAACAGTTGTTTAAACTGATGCAGCCATGTTAACAGCCTTTAAATGCTCAGCTGAAAAAGCTATTCTAGTGTGATGTGGATGCTTTGCTCTTTCGATGAGTGATGATATCTGCTAATTAAAGCAGCATTGTTTGGAGGACAGGTGTAACCAGGGATACCCACGTATAGCAAGTCATGGACAAGTTGTATAAGAAATTAACGATTAATTGATTTTATTCCACGATAGCTGAGTGTGAAACTGATATTTGAGACACTGCATGATCATGCACTTGAAATATAACTATCTATCAAGAAATACATTCTCTAGATATGAGAAAAATTAGTACATGTACATCATGTCTCAGTCAACTCTCAACTTCTCAGTGTAGGATCTTCTCAACATGGTAGGTAATAAGTGGTGGACCCTTGTTTTCTTTCTTTTTAAATCTATTATTGAGTACTTAATAGCATTTCCATTTACAAATACATCACATTCTTCCCAGACAAGTCAGTACACCAATAAAAGGTAATTTTAGGATACTCTATCAGCAATGCATTTGTATTTTCATATGGTATCCCTAAAGAACATAGACCCCTTATAAAGCTACATATGGTGAACATACATTTTGTATCGCTTGCTTAGTGTGACATATGATCTAGAAAACTCTATAATTGATACATATATACAATTACCTTGTAATTATTAATTTGCAGATTGATTCATGAAGAAAAGGTTCTTATGGATTAGTTAAATTCAGCATTTGTTGGTGTCTGGCATAAAATCGATGGTAACATGTACCAGTGTTTCGCACCAGTATGTTCAACGCTGTCAATACAGGCCTGTGTGTTATTACCTGTAATACTGGGTTGGGGTAAGATGACAGCCGTGTGGTGGAGTCTGTGGCAGGCGACTCGTTGCCAAGGTCGGGGCGGGACATTCAGGTAGATACGACCAAGTGTCTCCAGCATCTGAAATATCTGCGCAGTTCACATCCCGGATTCCGTTCACGCTTACAACTTGTCTAGAGATCTTATACATTGATTTTCAGTCGCCCGTGAACTATCCAGATGGCTTACTCGTGGGTTCCATATCGTGGATTATCGGTCTTAAATGTTTTGTCTTTTTTTGTAGTACAGGGACACATACTTTATTCCATAAAATCATAGCCTTTTGCCTCACAAGAAAACCATGCAACAAGCAGTTGTACACAATACCAGTTTCTCTACTATTACCTATACAAGAACCTAACTAGATGTACGTCTTAAAATGTCTTTATACCATTTCAGACCTGGGCACTAATGTATCCAACATATATAGCTAGGAGAAAACTATAGTAATGCCATTTGTCATGTCACCAAAGACACCTATGATGTCACTACTTGAAGCATGCCATGGTTAAGGCCTAGGATCAGAATACAAATTTCTCACATTGAAGGTAGCTTCATTCCTCGGATAGGTAAATTTTTCCGCCTTGTCACCTAATTAATAGATGCCCCTCTTGTAGCCCTATATATGATTTAAAACACCGTATAATGATAACGAGGTAAAAACACCGGTTCATAATTGACAATTCATTTACATGGGCTGGGAAATGGGTAACAGTGGTGAGCTTGCTCAATCCCCAGAATGCCTTGTCATTTTTAATGAATTGGGATGGGTCAAGGTGAACCACCTCATGCCATAAAAGTGATAACTTCACATGCCTTGACCTTGCCAAATTATTTAAGATGCCTGATGAGTTCAAAACGGATAAAAGCATGACCTATTCTGCTCCAGATCTGTTAAATTAAGAAGATTGTCATCAAGAAAAATGTTTGGTGAACAATACTCTAATACTGTACTGTGCTGGAGAGTGAGAACACAGCAATGACCAGTTCCCATGGTGACGGCACTTGTTATTACACAGGTAACAATTGTGACCTGGAGATATCATAGCAACTTGATTCAAAAGTGGCAGAAAGTCTTCATAATCAAGATGGCATTGGCTTGCTGTAGAGGTGTTATTGCCACATCTTATTAATCCATAACTGACAACAGGACCGGAAGTCGTCTGCTCGCCACAATAATGTCTTACTCGGGATTCGAGAAACGGCGGGAACAGTGGGTGAAGTGCGTACAGCGACAAGATTAGGGTTGGGCAGAGCCGTTCAGTACCCCCATACTTATATAGAACTGCATCGAGAATCGTCTATTTATACAATTCGAGTGCAGTTCTGGATTTATCTTACCCCTTTCTGTCGTTTAAATAACATCACAACTCCAGAATAATCGGAATGTACTTAGCAAATCCACTACGCCACGGCCGTGGCGTAGTATTGTAACTTTACCAGGGTGAGCGTTGAGTATATTTTTCTAATGTTATTCCTATGGCTAAACTTGTACGAGGGGTGAGATAATAGTAATGCCCGACCCGATTATAATCGGGCCTGGTAAGTGCGAACAGCGACACGATTCTGACCGACTCGACGGATCCGTCAGGCAATGATGTGATCGGGAACAATCGGTGTGTCGCTGTCTGCTTATAGGCTTTACCAGACGTCAGCAGTGTCAGACTCAAACAAGCTAAGTGTCACGCCGGATCACAGCGAAGCGGATACGTCACAGGCCGCTGTCAGCTCCCCCTGTGGGCCGTAAGGGCAGCTCATTTCCGATCACACGTTGTAGTGTGTTTGCAGGTTGTCTGGCTGGTTAGGTAACGCCTTATCTGCACACGTGGAGGTGGTGTAGGCAGGGCTGGTTCTGATTATCAGATCCTGATAGATTTGACTGCCATCAAACGCCGGATGAATACACGAGTTGTTATCTACCTTCAGATAACAGCTATATACTCATCCCAGACTGCCTGTGGCGCCGCCAGCGGTTAATACGTAAAATACGTGTATTGTGATTAGGAAGTCCAGACATAAAGATGGGATTGAGAACATACATATCCCAAAATAATTTAACAACCCCTTAACAGAACGGGTGCCATAGCAACGATAGAACTACAGTAAGGCATGCCTCAACCTTGCTGGTCTGAGTCAGGGTTGATGTCCTTCGATGAAGGTCATAGGGTTATCAAAGGCCCAGCTACCTTCCTCTCTATATTCCCTCACTTCACCTCAGAGATGGCAGTTTTCCTCTTTTCCAATGAAATCCTTGTTATTATTTTCAGTTAATGAAATTATTTTTCCTTGTGTAAAACAAATAGATAATAAATTAGGTTTTATCAAGACCAATTTATAAGAGTGGTTCAAACCTTCCCACATACCCCAGCCCTATTCCATGGCCAATAACGATGTGTTTTCGGTGTTTTCCCAGTCTCTTTGAGGCAGTAAATTCCACATGAAAAATATTTCCTATATTTTTTTCATGACCTCAACTGACCTCCCTGCCACCTTCCTCCACCTCTCTCATTTACCTGTCCCTTGGCGTACCAGTTCGCCGGTCTTTGTTGACAACCCTCATCTACCCCCGCACAATTAATAGAATAACTCACCAAATTCGCCATTAAGTATTGGGTACACTACGTTCACGGCCATGGGGTATGAGATACTATAGAGGAAACCCATGAAAGTTTAGGGTCTGAGCCCGTATCCCATCGAGTTTGAATCACATAGTAATTCACAAGGCGAAGCCGCGTGAATTACTATGTGATTCAAATCAGATGGGATCGAGCTCTGACCCTAAACTTGAATGGGTTTCTGAATTTATCTCACCCTTAATATTGACTAATGGGCTAACATTTGTGACATTATCCCCCATTGGATATTTTTCCTAAATATCTAATGGGCCTTAGATACGAGTTCCCAATGTTAAGTCTATGGAGAAAAAATATCTGGGGTGAGATAATAATGTTAAGCCTATGGGGAAGAATACCGGGGTGAAATAATCTTCCTTCCTCCCTTCCCTTCATCCACACTCACTCCTTCCTCTCTATATTCCATCACTCCACTCGTCCTCTATCCCCTCATTTACCTGTCCCTTGGCGTACCTGTTCGCCCGCCCGCCCTTGTTGACAAGGTCCGCCGGCTCCCCCCGCCCCCCGCCCCCGGGGCTGAGAACCCCCTCGGGTCGGTCAAGAGAATCCGCGCCGATCCACAATGCGTATTCACGGTCACGTCCGTCTCCATGGCGACAGGCATTACGGGCTTCTTGGCGGGCGTCGGCGGACGTGACGTCCTATTCACAACGTGCAAATGGCAAAAGTGAACATTGTCGGCGATGTAGCGGGTAGACGCCGCCTGTATGCGCCACTGACGGCAGGCAGAAAAGCCGCTTTGATTTGTGAGCCGTGGCGTACGGCTCGGAAGGGTTAATGGGGTCAATTTAACCCCTCCCTTCTCCAAAACCCCAAAGGCAATGAGATCATGGCAAGCACAGATGTAGTGTGCTCGAAAGTTAGTGTACTAGGAAAGTGGGTTTTTTTTGGCTGTCCTTAGTAGAAACTGAATGAGAGTTTGAAGTGTGAGGGTGTTTTTTTGGCTGTCCTTAGTAGAAACTGAATGGGAGTTAGTAGGGTGAGGGTGTTTTTTTGGCTGTCCTTAGTAGAAACTGAATGAGAGTTTGAAATGTGAGGGTGTTTTTTGGCTGTCCTTAGTAGAAACTGAATGAGATTTTGAAGTGTGAGGGTGTTTTTTTGGCTGTCCTTAGTAGAAACTGAATCGGAGTTAGTAGTGTGAGGGTGTTTTTTTGGCTGTCCTTAGTCGAAACTGAATGAGAGTTAGTAGTGTGAGTGTTTATTGCACAACTTGCAGGTTGCGTTACTGCACGAGGCGTTAGCCGAGCGCAGTGAATAGCCGACCTGACCGGAGTGTGATAAACAGTCACACTACTAACTCGAGTTCAGTTTAGTATTTATCCAACCCTGTCTGTGTGGAACAGACCCATAATAATTAGCCATTTAAGTTCTGTGCAATAAATATCATTTTACTGCACGCTCGCCTGAATACCCGTAATCCCATGGTTGTTGGACTTTGTGGGTTCAAGTCCCACTGGAGCCACTTTTCTCCTTCACCCCCAGAAGTGGTAGATTTACTGCTATATCAAAGGCCAATCCTTCTTGTACTATGTCTATGTGGTGTGGGAAGAAAAAGAACTCTCACCTCGGTAAATGTGTAAGGATGAGATTTCTACCTTAATTCATCTCATAGATTCGATCAAACCCAAAGTAAGTCTAATAGAACATATTGGACGTTAAACTACCCAAACAAACAAACAATCGCCCGAATACAGGATCCAATGTTAAGCATATGGCATTTCTTATTAGGGGCAGGATACAGTTTTAGTCATGTTCCCCATTACGGAAAGGAATACACAGAGAAAGGTGATACACACAGTGTAATGAATACAGTCTCGTGGATGGTACTCGGCGTTAGTGGCGCGTCAGAACATACCACGTGACCTGATTTGACCTTGACCTTGGTCATATAGCATCACAGGATCTTCAAATTATACCGGCACGTGAGCATGCGTAATGGGCACGAACTGAAATGAGAGATAAGAGTCGTATCTCCGCATCCTCGTGCACGAGTCCTCGTGTGGCCCATCCACCTCCCACTGCATCCCCTTCCACCCCCTACCCCCACCTCTACCCACACCATCTACCCATCCCCAACTCTTCAGAGAATCCGTTTACTTTCTCCGTTTTGGATTTCTGAACCCTGTCGACAGAGATGCCAGTTCTCCACCTTTCCATGAAAACCCATGTTTTCATTCTTATAATTTTGTCTTGTGTAAAACCAGATGATGCTAACTGAACCTCAATCATATAATTAGAATAGTAGTTGTAACCTCCCCATGACGCCCCATACCATAACTGACAGTACAGTAAAACCCCGGTTTCGGGACTCCCCGCTTAATTAAATTGAATTTTGATGAATAGAATAATGAAATTCTCTAAACATGGACTGACTTGGGCAGCCAAGTTCACCCAGTGGATTCTGTAAATGGAAAATGCTTTGTTGTTGTTTTGGTGAAAAGACCGAGCTGAAGCTTAAAACTCAAACAAAAGATCCTAATGTGGACTTGTAATCATGAGTGCCATTAAAGAATCTAGCAAAGAAACCTGTTTAGTTAGGGTAATCTCTACAGGTATGAATTTTCTTCTAAAAGAGGCAAAGATGTAATCAAAATTTTTAATTAACTCAATTGATGAAATCTTTATAGGATGTTATTAAATTGAATTTTGATGAATAATATAATGAAATTCTCTAAACAGGGTCTGACTATCTTTCATGTAAAGCAAAATAACAAAACAGTTATTCGGATTCTCCCGAAACAATATCATTTAGTAAGATTTAAATTGAATTTAAAGTCTAGGGCCATCCATAAAGTATGTACACACTGAGAAGGGGGGGGGGGGTAAAAAATTGTGGAGATATTGCGTATGTTCCCTCCTTGTTCTATCGTATACAAGATTGGGAGGGGTGGGGAGGGGGGTTTCAGAAATTCTGCATACATACTTAATGGATGGCCCCATAGAGATTCCTATGAAAATAGTGAAGAATTAGTGAAGAGTATTGAGAGGAAATCGTGTTTAACCATCGAAATAGCACCATTGTGCCAGACATGAAACACTCCGCTGAGCGTAAAATATCGCATGCTACATTGTCAGGCCACAAAAATGGAGAAGGAAGGAAATTCCTAAAGAATGTTACTGCAATGCGCAATGTTTTCCATAACACTGGCAAGAGAGACATTCTTGACTCCCCAAGGGATGTAAGTTTTTTTATAAGATATAATCAAGAAGAATAAGATGCCTGGATCAACCAGGCAGCATACCTTATTAATCCCACAGGATATGCAAATTTTTAGTAAAGTAAATCAAATAATTCTAATTAAACCAATTGGACTACCCAAACAACCAAACCATTGAGATGCCCTCAGGAAGTGCCCCCGATCTCTCTCTGAAAGGCCCCTTCTGTTGGGACATAAGACTATTCTATGGTTTACTACTATATCAAAGGCCAATCCTTCTCAAACCTGTGGTGTGGGAAGTAAATGTGTAGGGGTGACATTTCTACCTTAATTCAACACATATATTCGCTCACCACCCTTGTGGTGTAAAAGAACCTTGAGAAAATCTGGTAAGAACCTGTAATGGTTAACTGGACGTTAAATCATACCAACCAAACAAACAAAAACAAAACTGGTCCAGGGGGTGGAGGGGCGGAGGACATGAGCCTAGTCCAGGGGGTGGAGGGGGACAGGCGCCTGACTGGCCATCAGAAAGCGGATAGGACAATTTGAGACACACGCTGGGCGTGTTACAGGGAGGCAGTGGTGAACAGTGTCCGGTATACTCCGTCACAGGATGAGACCTGCCCCCACCCCTCTCAACCTGACACCAGGGGGCGGCACCCTGCCCGCTCGAGTGGCAATGCATCACGGGACTGGCGAGTGGCCAATCCCAGTTCCTTTGTTTTAAAATGGATGTTGTGAATAAAGTTGACGTGTCTTTTTTTTTTTTTTTTTTTTTTTTTTTTGCGCTTTGGACGACTGGTTACCTCAGTGGGGAAGATGGTAAGGGTGGGACTACGGATGACGGATTGCGGTGAATACATGTATGTGTGAGTGAGCTTCAAACTGAGCCCGTCCAAGTTCTACATTTTATAGCGCTTAGTAAGGAATACAGAACTGAGAATACAAATCTTGCCATACATATTGCTTTAAGCTTGGGACACTTGTTATTGGTATTATGAACGGATTTCGATCTAACATCCAGTGCAAATTTACTGGCAAGTGAAATTGGTCTAAATATCGAGTTTAAACCTGCTGTAACTACTATAGAATAACAGTGATCTCTGCTTATAAATACCAAGCTGGGATTGAATCAAACAAAAGTGATCTATTCATGAATATATGTTGGCTACTGTACGAACAAAAATATTGAATTATATAAGCAAAAGGTAGCTGCAATAGCAAGAAATAGTGAGTCATTTATATATGTGATGCTAAAGTTGCAACATGTAGTAGTGATTTATGTAATAGCATACACTAGTGAGCTATGTATGCACAAAGCAGCCATAACGGCATTCATTAGTGGCCTATGTATGCATTAAGCAGTTGTAACAGCATACAATAGTGAGCTTCTTTTTTCTTCATCGGTTGAGAGTATAAGTGCTTTATGCCTTGTCACATAAATTTACAATGATCAGCTCTGTATGCATGAGTATGCTGCAATGCGATATAATAATGAACTATACATGTACATAACTGCTGTAATAGCAAGCAGTGGTCCCCTATTTCTACCCGTGTAGCTGAATACAATAGTGATCTATATATTGTTACTATCAGTTGTGAATAGTAAGCTGAATGAATAACTCCAAGGCTTTGTCCCATGACAAGCTTTATTGCTGGTGTTACTGCAGTGTGCTATACTAGTTGGACTGATGAGAATACCTCGAGATCAAGGTTATATGCTGGCTCCTTATTTACCGTGTGGGAGTGACCATGTTGATCGTAACCAAAGGTTGCCTCCAGCGGCCTATTACGTAGAGCCAGCATGGTCAGTTAGGCCTCGGGATAGTGCCTGTATATTTCACATACAGATGATTTAGAACATAACAATGCACAGTGCTGCTACATCAGGAGCCTTACAACGCTCTCCATTCCCAGCTTAAGGTCCCGCTCCACACAGCGAGGCCTGTTCCACACAGCGAGGCCTGTTCCACACAGCTGGGCCTATTCCACACAACCAGGCCTGTTCCAGAAAGCCGGGTCTGCTCCACAAAGCTGAGCCTGTTCCACACGGCCAGGTCTGCTCCACACAGCCGGGCCTGTTCCACACAGCCAGGCCTGCTCCACACAGCTGGGTCTGCCCTGCACAGCCAGTCCTGTACCACATAACCAGGCCCACCCCACACAGCCGGGCCTCCTCGACACAGTCGAGGCCCGCCCGACACAACCCACCTTACACAACCAGGCCTGATCTACACAGCCGGGCCTGTTCCACACAGCCGGGCTTGTTCCACATAGCAGGGCCCGCCCTACACAGCCGGCCCGGTCCACACAGCAGGGCCTGTCCCACACAGTCGGCCCGCTCCACACAGCCAGGCCTGCTCTACACAGCCGGGCCTGCCCTACACAGCCGGCCCGGTCCACACAGCCGGGCCTGTTCCACACAGCCAGGCTTGTTCCACACAGCCAGGCCTGCTCTACACAGCCGGGCCTGGGCCTGCGCGTGGAGCTCCTCCCAGCTTAGAGCCTCGCGTCGGGGGAAACACGTCGTGGCCACGTATTGATGGTGATGGGCAGAGCGGCTAATATTTATAAATGTTGGGCGCACGTCGGCGCCGGGCAGAGAACACACAGTATCAGTCACTCTTAGCACGGAGCACTGTCACACGGCGCGCACCCGACACCGGGCCGGGCTGTCACCGCCTGACGGGCCCCACCGCGGCACGGGCTGAACGAGGGAGGAGTGGGTGTTAGGTAGCACCGTGTCGACAGCACTCCTAGCCTTACGTGCACATGTAATATATGCTACCATCGTTAACAGTTACTCATGGTGAAAGATAAGAATGATCCCACTTGTCCTCTTCAGCAGTACTGTTGATAACATTACAATGGTTATTTTGTTTTTAATGCCCAATAGATAAAATAACCGTATATAATTTTTTTTTTCATAAGGTGATTATACAGAATGTATACTCAGTGTATGTAGAGAGTGTGCATAGTTGGAAATGAAATAAAATGTGTGCAAACATAAAACACAAAAAGGTGGATATTTACTGTCCACTTAACCTATTTACCAACAGGAAAGATTCCCATAACTTACCGTTTTTAAGGTATGAGTGATAAGAGATAATATAGCAAATATATGTTCGTGTATAGCTGAAGGGAATAAATATATAGAGGAGAAAATAGAGGCAACAAGGTATAGGGGTTGAGACCATCACCCACCCTCACAATGATAGTAAACAGCGGATAACGATACCGGACACAATGCTTCTCATGCGTGTATTTAGAGTAAAATCAGAGAGAAATGAATATTTACAGCCAAAAGAGACATAGAGACATAAATATATACAGCCGAAGCGTGACTCTGCATCCGGCGTCACGGCGGGTGTCACGCGGGGGTGAGGTGGGGTACCGGGGAGGGGGTCTCATACCCGTATTAATTAGTCATCAAGTATGCATTGTTTGAGCTCGTTAATTAGATCAACATTTTCCGTTGCTTGCAGCTGTTCTGTTTCGGGAGCTCAATGCTGGTGGCAAGTCCGGCCGTCCAAGCTCCGTTTATCTACCATGGCCAATGTACACTGTGTACATACATATAGTATGTACTGGTGTGCAGGTCTTGTGCGAATAGACTTTGTGTAGTTACCTGCTATATGATCATCTAATATATAAGAAGGCATGTTTTCGACAGAATCTGCTTGGAGTTGCTAACTAGCATAGAGGGAGACAGAATTAGACGTCCCTGGAGACTAAAATGCTAGGAGAGTGAGATTCTAATGTGCAGAAAAAACTCGAACTGGCTGTTCCTCTTTTTGTAGGTCTATATTCAGATGTAGTTTATCTCTTAGGATTTATTTTGTTATATTAAACCTTCCATACACAATAAATACCTTCAAAAGACAAGGATGGGGCGTCCTACCACCTTGCTGAATAGTTTATACCCACTTGTTGACGTCCGGGTAAAATAGTATTTCTTATTATTATTTTGGTTCTATTAAAAAAAACCTCTTCTAATGTCTATTCCCAATTGTCTTCTGAAGTGGACAGACTTAACATTGGGAACTCGTATCCAACGCCCATTTTTAGAAAAAGATACTCAATGGGCGATTATGTCACAAAAGTTAGCCCATTAGTCAGTATGAAGGGTGAGATAAATTCAGAAACCTATTCAAGTTTAGGGTCAGAGCTAGATCTATCTCATTTGAATCGCTACATAAAACATGCGGCTTAGCCCTGTGAATTACCACACAATTCAAACTCGATGGGATACGAGCTCTGACCCTAAACTTTCCTAGGTTTCCTCAATAACATCCTTGAAGACGGAATAACTCCTAGGTATATGAAGGTGAGATTGGGCTGCCAAGTTCAGCCAGTTTGGGATTATACAATATCGATTGGCTACACATTGGATAACTGCTCCCACCTGCTTATCCCAAGATCACGTGACCATGCTGCGTCCAGCGATACCAGCGCCATCTGATGGGCTCAGGTGGTACCACAGTGGTGGCCACTGGTGTGGAACCAGGTCACACATGAGTGACTCCAGGGTACATTTAGAGGCGGAACTGGTGTTGATACGTCAGCCCGTTATTATGTGTATTTAAGTTACTGGGATTCAGTTGTTATGCCAACTCGTCATCAGTTGGTGCTTGGTTTTGAGCCGCTCGCTGGCATACAGCAATGTAGTGGTTCAGACAGTCAGTGTCTGTTATACGTAGGCGGTGTGGTTATGACCCACGCATACATTCTCCACCTTTATCCTACCCCTAATATAAAATCCCATAGGCTTAACATTGGGTTTCCGTATGCCACGCTGACTGGCATACGGAGTTTTATATGCCACTAGTGGCATACAGCATTGTTATCATGTAATATTCCAAAATCGAGGAGATAGGGTAGGATAAAATCAAAACCTGATTCGTTTTAATCTTGGCCACCGCATTCCACTCCTGAAGTTTTGGCTCCGGACTTCACTCGGCTTCGCCTCATGAAGTCACTTTGCCAAACTTTAGTCGTGGAATACGGTGGCCAAGATTAAACCTCATCCAGTTTTACGATAGTATCACCCCGTCCACTGATACGTGCACTAATATCATTTACACTCAGAGGTGAAAGTTTTCCTCTTTTCTATGAAAATCTCTTTTTTTTTTCGTTTTCAGTTTATACACATTTTTGTTCTTGTGTAAAGGAACAAAAAGATAATAAATTGGGCCTCTTCGACGGCAATAATAATAGTGGTTTGGACCTCCTCACATACGCCAGCTTCATTCCATGGCCAACAACGATGTGTTTCCGATGGTTTCTCAGTCTCTCTGAGGCAGTAGATTCTACATGAAAAATATCCCCCCTGTGTTACCTGACATCCCTGGATACGTAAGCGATGTGGCCATGACCTGTATCACCCCTGCATCACATACGTGCACCCATATTAAGGCCCATTCCCACTTGGCAATTCTTGCCCCTGAGACTACTGCCAGACATAATCGCTGGAAAACAGCAGTCACACAGCGGTTGGGAGAGCATAGTCAGCGACTCAGTCTAGGGGTTCGGCGACTATGCCCTGATATATATATCAGACATGTTTGAAATTGATTCGCAAGAGACTGGTGCCCTTTTTAGGGGGAATCCAGTCGCTGACTCAAGCCTGAACAACAGGGGGTAGGGCAATAGTCGCTGCTGATTTTGCCATTTTGCGTTCCCACTTGGCGACTCGGCAAATTCCTAGAAATTTTGGCTGATAGTCGGCGACGGGTGCCTTCTGAATGCCCCAAAATCACTTCGTGGGAAACAGGCTTCACCTGAACCTTCCCAGGGTCCAAGTCCCACTTCCACTTGTCCTCCTCTCTGAGACCCCATTTTATACCATGCTCAGCCCGTACATCTCCCTTATACCCCGCGAACCCCTCACCACCCCCTCCCCTCCCCCTCCCCTCCCCTCCCCTCCCCTCCCCTCCCCTCCCCTCCCCTCCCCTCCCCTCCCCTCCCCTCCCCTCCCCTCCCCTCCCCCCAGCCCCCTCACACTGCGCATGGGCGCGGCTCTGTGATTGACGTGACTGAAGCTCACGGCTCATAACGAGGCTGACGGCCACGCCCCCTGGCGGTAAATGGGGCGTCACGCTCCTCCAGGTGGTGGTTAGCGCGGCGGCCGCTAGGTGTAAACACCCTGGATGCTGTCAGGACGGGGCGCGCCACGCCCAGCGTCCTGCGGGAGACTGCCAGCTGGCCCGCCCGGGCGATGGACTTATTGATGAAGGTGGAGGTGGTGATGGGATTTAGGTGGTCATGGTAAAGGTGGTGGTGAGAGTTTTAGCTGCTGACGACGGCTACATGAGGACAGGTAGTGTCAAGGCAATCCCTCTGGCAGTACAATGTAGCAAGTACTCTCTTTCTTATGTGTATCAGGGTATCATGATGATCATTAAAATAATTCCTAACAACCAGAGGGGTGGGGAGTTAGCTCAGTGGTTAGAGCACCAGACTTGTAACCCCAAGGTTGTAGGACTTTGTGGGTTCGAGTCCCACCCCCGGCAGTGGTAGATTAACTGCTATAACAAAGGCCATCCTTCTCATACCATGTCTATGAGGTGTGGGAAGTAAAAGAACTCTCACCTCGGTAAATGTGTAGGGGTGAGATTTCTACCTGAATTCATCACATAGATTCGATCACCACCCTAGTGGTGTAAAAGAACCTTGAGAAAGTCTAGAAAGGACCTATAATGGTTGACTGGACGTAAAATCAAACCAAACAAACAAACAAAACAAACTAACAACCAGAATATCTGGATAGATCTTAGTTTTAATAGGAGGGGATTGAACGACCATGTACGCAGTTATTGGATTATTCCAGGTAACCATGTACAGAGTATAGATGGCACAGTCGTTTTTTTTTTGTTTGTTTAGGGTAGTTTAACGTCCGATGTGTTCTATTAGAGTTACTTTGTTTTTGATTGGATCTTTGAGATGAATTCAGGTAGGAATCTCACCCTTACATATTCACTGAGGTGGGCATTATTTTACTTCCCACACCACTGCTGGGGTGACGGAAGTGGCTGCAGTGGGACTCAAACCCACAAAGTCCTAAAACCTTGGGACTATGAGACCAGTGCTCTTAACCACTGCTTGATGTACACAGTGGAAGTGTAGGATTGTCATTGATAGTTGGTATTTTTGAAATAGTGTTGCTAAAAAAATATTGCTGTTGTTTCTGGAGCAGTGTTGATGTTAAAAATTGTGCATGTTATTCCACTTTTGGGGATCATTTAGATTTTGGATTATTTGTATGTTATTTTTTTAATCATTAGTGTTGCTGTTTGGGTGTATTGATGTTGATTCAGACCATTGGCGCTGGAGTTGATTTTAATAAGACTATTGCGTTTGGAGAACAATTCCGAGTATTGGAGGTGAATATAATAAGACTTGCTTTTGGAGAACGCTATGTCACCATTGATGATTAAAAGTCACTTGGGAGTTCATAATGTGAAATGTAGTTTTCTTTGTCAAGGCGGTTTCAATAGAGGAGACAATACTGTCCATTGTGAAGATTATGATACTGCAAGGACACGCACTAGGCATTTCGATGTCCATTATTATATTTATAGTCCGTATTAAAATAGCCGAAGAACCGGAAATTTATCTTTAGAGAACATGGTCTGGTGGGCGTGAGGTGGGCGGTGAACATATCCACAGAGAAGTTTGATAATTAGGGGATGTATGTCTAAGAACTGAGGTGTTTGATGAAATTAAATATAATCATCCAATTTACTCAATGGTAATGAGAGTAAATAATACCCTGCTTCGCTACCCATGAAAGCAATTTGGTAAAACGATGAGATGACTCAAATACTAGTTGACAAAACAATAGGTCTAAGGTGGAATACTTAATCAGGAATATATGAGTTTTCAGAACGGCAATTATCAATAAATGAGAATGCAAAAAAAAACAAGTAACAACCAAAATATGACAAACTAATTTTCGAAAAATTGAATTATAAACAGTTCAGGAAACGTAAAAGAGGAAAAATCACGAAGGAAAATGATGAGAAACCGAGGCTGAATTCCATCACGTGACGCCTGTCGCGCCTGCCTCGGAATTGATGAATTATATCCTGAGATTATTTAGCGTTGGAACATCAATATTCCGCTGACAGCAGGGTTGATAGGCTGATACCATCAAAGCGCCCAGGAGAATAGACGCACTCATTGTGTGATACTAGGCTTCCAGGGCGTGCTAGGACTACTGGGGGGTATGCAATATGTGTATCTATGACAGTGTTATAATTTTCTATTTAAAAAAATTCAAGGAAATGTTTATCTAGACAACAAAAATGTGTGTAGGGTACTCAGGAGGTATATCAGGTGTGATTTGATTTGATGTACACTTTTCTAGGAAATTCTTGTTTACATTTCCAGTTTTTTACATTTTATTTTCTTGTATAAAACAAAGCTGACATAAATTGTGCCCAATTCACGAAGATAAAAAGATGGTTTGAACCCTCCCGCACACCCTCAGCTCCATTCCATGGCAAAATTGTCCTTGTTATGCCCAGGTATACGCATTTGTCTCACCCCTCTTATTTTTTCCCCATACACTGAACATTGAGAACTCATACTCAATGCCCATGGAGTATTTAGAAAAAATACTTCATGAGGGATTATGTCACAAATGTTAACCAATTAGTGAATTTGAGGGGTGAGATAAACTCAGAAACATATTCAAGTTCATGGTCAGAGCTCGATCCCATCTCGTTTTAATTGCTACATAATTCACGCGGTTTCGCCTTGTGAATTACTACTCTATTCAAACTCGATGGGGTACGAGCTCTGACAGTATACCCAGTATAAGGTTCGCAGCCCATGCTGGGACGTATATCTACAGGGTACAGATACACAGATTGAGGCTGATTCAAAGAGCGTCGGGGGGCGTGCGCAGGGTACGTCGCCTAGCTCTGATTGATTTTCCCCTACGCGCATGCGCCTAGATTCACTCGTCAGGTGTTTATTGTTCCGCGAAGCACGTCACTGACAGTTTGGATAACGACGACAGCGACGTCAGACCCCACTGGCGGAGCGGCTCTGACTTAAGCCCAGTCACCATGGCAACGGGGAGATAGCCACGAGTGGAGTATGTCACGGTAATGGGTGCAGATTTCTGCATTGATCCCCTTCTGCTTGGTCTTACTCCGCCCTCCCTCCCTCCTCCTTTCCTCACTTCTCCCGCCCTCCTCCCTCTCTCGCCCCTCCCTCCTCCATGCCTCCCTCCTCCATGCCTCCCGCCCTGCCTCCCTCCTCCCCCCTTCCCTCCCTCTCTCCTTCCTCCCTCCCTCCTCCTCCCTCCCTCCTCCTCCTCCCTCCCTTCCCTCCCTCTCGCCTCCCTCCTCCTCCCTGCCTGCTCCCTTCTTCACTTCTTCCGCCCTGCTTCCCTCGTCCCTCCCTGCCTCCCTCTCTCGTCCCTCCCTCCCTCCCTCCCTCCCTCCCTCCCTCCCTCCCTCCCTCCCTCCCTCCCTCCCTCCCTCCCTCCCTCCCTCCCTCTATCCTTCCTGCCTCCGTCCCCCCCTCAATGTCTCCCTCCCTCCCTCCCTCCCTCCCTCCCTCCCTCCCTCCCTCCCCTCCTCCCTCCCTCCCTCCCCTCAATGCCTCCCTCCTTCCTCCCTGCCGCCCGCTGTACAGACACACACCCTAATTTGTCAGATTTAAAACACAGGCTGGCGCAGTGCTCAAGGCTTCAAATCAAGCAGTGCGTGGGCGTGCTACATAGTGGAGCGTGTGCGGCGGCTCCCTTCTCATTCCCGAAATGACTTTAAACTGGTGGTCGTCAGAAGAGCAAAACGCACGGGTAAAATACCGTTTCCGCTTTTCTCGAAATACACCAGTTCTTTTGTCATTGTTGTTCAAAAAGCAACGCGATCATGATTGGTCTTTGATGACCTGAATTCAGCTGGCTTGCACTGGGTGACCCTCAGTTAAATACGAAAGCATGATGGGAGGGGTATTGAAATGGTAGAAAGCCCAAATATGAATTACTGTGGTCTCGTTTACTCCTGTGCTACAATTCTTTGTCTGCTCATGGAAAAAATTTGATTTCATCTTGTTATGCCGGTAGCTTCGTCATAAAACCCCAAAGTATATCAGTGATAAACTAGAGGATAAACTTCTCTGTTTCTGTTTCATAATTTTATATTAGGAGGCGGGTGGGGGGGGGGGGACTGAAATATAAGGAATTAAACATGTAAACAGAAAGTGGACCTTACTTAAGTCTACGAAAGTGAAGACCTTAAATCATTGATGGTCCCTAAATACCCACAGGGTCCCCTGGGACGTTAAACCACAACAAACAAACAGATCAATCTGCGCCATATCAATAACGGCTGCAGTGTATTTAGGGGTCATCCATTCAGTATGTACGCAGAATTTCTGAACATTTTTACCTTGTCACCCCCCTCCTAATCTTGACCGCAATAGAATTGAGACTTTTTTGTTGTTGGTTTTCTTTTTGCCACGTCTTAAATACGCAATAGTTTTTTTTTATTTTTTATTTTTTTCAAAGTAGCATCGGCTTGTTACAGAGGTGTTTATTGCCACGTCATAATAATTTTAAATACGCAATAGAACAAAAAAGAAGCATACGCAAAATTTCCATTTTTTTTAAACCCCCCTCAGTGCTTACATACTCTAGGGATGGCCCCTCACTGAATCCCGATGATTAAGCAGACGAGTGCAGGCAGCGTCTGGCTCTGTGTGCGGTGGTGGTGGGGGGAGTGCGGGCCGGTGGATCACTGACTTAGGCACGGCGCCAGGTCATCTGGCACACACGCCCGGAGTCTATCTCGCTTGTTTCACGAACAGTGGAGTGAGTCGTGCCTCAGTGAGGCTGCGGGCCTTATTGACACTGCTCCTCCAGTAAAGGCACTGCCTCAAGACTATATAGATTGACTGTAGTCTATAGAGCCAAATGTGCTAGGGGCCTGGGGGCTGCCATCTTGGTTGGTTAGAACAACGAGTACTATACTAGAACTGTATTCGTTGCTTAGAATGAAGTATCGTGAGGACAAAAAGATCCTGGCCGAGCGTTAAGGACGAGGGATGACAGTTTCCACTATTACAAGGAAATCCTAGGTTTCATTTCCATTTTATTGAATTATTTTTCTTGGTTAAAACAAGGCATGAACTGAGCTTGATTCAAGTCAATAAAGCAGTGGTTTGAACCTCCACTTATACCATCAGCCCTATTCTATGGCCAGCATTGATCTGTTTTCCAAGTTTTCACAAGTCTCCGAAGCAGTAAATTCCACATAAAAAATATTTCCACTTTGTTCCTTACCCCAACTGACATCCTAGCAGGTTATGGTGAATAGGCGATACTCTGTTTCAAGTATAATCTATTGCTTTATCTCTCCCCTGGAATTTCCCCCCTGAGATTTGACATCAGGAACTTGTCCATGGAGTATTTAGAAAAAATAATCAATTGGAGATAATGTCGCAAATTTTAGCCAATGTGAGGGGTGAGATATATTCAGAAACCTATTCAAGCTAACGGTCAGAGCTTGAATCTCATTGAATCGGTACGTGGTTCACACGGCTTCGCCTTGTGAATTACTACGCCATTCAAAGTGGATGGGATTTGAGTTCTGACTGTAAACTTTCATAGATTTCCTTTAAAGTACCACCGTCTGTATGTTTCCCACTGGCTGCATCACCTGTAACCTGGATGCGACCCTCACTTATGAACTTAAATTTGTCGTTGGCGGATTTCTATCTAATACCCTCCCATGTGTACTAATTATAACATCATATCTACAAGGCAATATAACTGGGTTTTTTTTCAATAAAACTTTCCTATCAGTGATCTCTTCGCTATAATCAACTAGGTTTTATTTAGCCTCATTTCTATAATACTAGTAATAATCCTTTGGAATATCCATATACTTGCGTATTACCAACTGAGTGGTTTAAGATTACATTCATTGACTGCACTTGCTGAACTTCACTTTAATAAAAACAAAACCCATTTCAGTGGCTTTACAGTTTGCCAAACGGATCAGTTGTATGTGTCTGTTTAAACTATGATGATTGATGGTCCGAGAAGTGCCCGCACTGGCGTGCCATGAGGGAAACAGTATGTAAATAGGATAGGCCCAGCTCAAATGCTCCTCCGATTGCTTGTAATTAATGTGATTATTTGACTATGCTAAAACATTATGGATCGGGCTCCCGATTCACAGTCGCCATGACTCATCGGAGTCTCCACCCATCAATACTATACGTCATTTTCATCGACCAGGACGCCGCCTAGTGTGTGGACAGGGAATTGCCACTTTATAATCTGAATGGCTGTGCTAGTAGCCCTCAATTATCGGAGGATGTATTGGATATTTGTGAGGGTTTACTCCAAGGGCTGAGGAAGTGGGATGTACTTAACAAGATGTGGAAGTGCTGGTGGATATGTTTGTGGAAACAGTGAAAGTAATTTCACACGCTGTACCAGGCACCTCACAAGGCAGATGCTTAAGGAGAAAGTTTTATTATTTTTTAATTTTTTTTATAAAACATTTTTTTGCTTATGGGGAAAGTAAAAGGGAGATGAGTAACCGAGAATTTCGTGAATGTCACAACATTCATCACACATTTGTCAGTTGTCACCCGTGCCTGTAGTAAATATGGTGCACATATGTATGTCAGAAAGTGATCTCTCTAATGAAGGCTCATAAATGTCAGTAATCTTATATATTATATACCTGTGGTAGTATATCCTACCCATACGGCCTGCTCCTACCCATGTCGTATTTATATCCGTACGACACCTAGGTGACGTACGGGGTATGTATGTGGCGTACGGGGCATGTACGGCGGCGAAATCCAAAAACTCCCCCAGAAGCAAGGTTAAAAATCGGATATTTTAAGGTATATAATAATAGAGAAACAGGCTGACTGTCTCCGTATGGATAAAATACTTGGTAAAATCGTCGATCAGATGAACCTCTGCCTTCGGCATCGGTTCATCTGATCGCCGATTTTACCGCGTATTTAATCCGTACGGAGACAGTAAGCCTGTTTCTCTATATTACATCCTGTGAATTTTCTGCATTTTGGGGTGATTTCATGCTGGGGAGAAGGATCCAGTTGAGTGAGTTACGACTACCGTGCACCCACCTAACCCGGAGGTTCTTTTCAGCTACTAACAATTCCGGGAAGCGTGGGCTCCCAGTGACTGGCTGTCCTTGAAACGACCTCATCGTGCAGCGCTTTCATAACGTGTTAGTTACATGAGGACTCCCACGCTGGACAAGGATGTATTATATCATGTTGTGACCATCTGCAACGAGGATAAAGCTTTCTCTATACCCGTTGCTATCTGAGATGGTAGCACAGTAAACTGATCGAAGTGAGTCCAAGGCCACGTTCTCTTTAGAAACTTTCTTGCTGATGTTACGCGGAACAAACCTAGTTAGTCCAAGGGAAAGTTCACGCTCGTTTCGCAATAAAGAAATTGGAACGTAACAATGTATCCTATTGAATAGACAAATGAAAAAAAAAATCCACATATATCGTATGAAATCTTTCTCTTTTCCCATATTTCTTTCTCTTTGTTTTAAAATTTATACTTAGCATCAGCTTCTCCTAGAGGTGGTTTAGCCACGTCTTCCTAATTTTTTTCCCATAACAGAAAGAATGAATCAATGACGTCTGTCGAAGTCATACATGAAGCTGATTCTAGCGGTAGCGGTAGCTCAGAAAACTCAAAGCCACGTTTACATAACACAACCGTATGAAATACTGTCCCTGTTTAGATGTACATGTATGACGAATATTTACGATATATATTCGGCCATCCACGGCAGGTAACTCTACCTCACCTTGTCTCAGGGGTCCATTATTTTTGTCTGTAATGTGCCATGGCTAAGTGCCTGGTCTTTGATCAGCGAACTCAAACTCGCGTTTTGATGTGTAGCCGGCTCTCGTCCCTGTATAGTTGAGAGTCATCCATGCATGACGGTCTACAGCCCCTCAGACGGGACCATGTCTGGAGACGGGCGTGCTCGCAGATGAGATCAGCTAATTAACTCATTACGACGGCGAGAAAATGTCGCTTCTCAACTTTATCAACGACTAAATCTTCAAGTCTGGTAGATGGAGAAGACATTAGACTTTCGATTTTTTTTTTTTTTTTTTTTTTAAATAATTTCTTCAACGTAGCATCGGTTGTGCATAGAAGTTTATCTTAGCCTGGAATAAACGTCCATAGGCTTAACATTAGGAACTCGTTCTCAAAAGGCTTGCGAGTATGGTAACTCATTCTCAACGGGTGATAAACAGATAGATATTACCAGGCTAAGATAAAATCAGAAACATTTTCGTGCTTGGTCTGAGTCCCCATTCGCCATCTCGTTTGGAGTGCTTCAGAATATTCACTCGGCTATCGCCTCGTTCATATTACTGCGCACTCCAAACCCGATGGCGAACGAGGACACAGACCAAACACTCATCAGTTTCTTTCTTAGTATCTGCCTCGTATTCTTAGCCAGAATTTTCATCTGAAAGTAGTACAATTAAAGGGCCCTAGTGTGTTAAAACTCGTGATAGATTGTCAAGGTGTAGACATAATTAATGACTCAGACACGTGGTTTATATAAGGTATACTGAAGATCAGAGAACATGACATGAAACTCAATCCCATTGCTGCCTGGTCACAGACATAAGTTACATAAATACATGTATACATCAAGGCCGGCTGACAAGTCGTGCGCGGTTTATAGGAGGACAGTTCCATAACGATAGACTTGCTCAAGTCTTTGATTATGGACAAACATAAAGATTGAAATAAATCAGGATGAAATACATCCCCCGAGCAGGTTCAGCCAGGCAGAAGGGAGTGGAGGTGGAGGGGTAAGGACGGCGTGTGGTGGCGGTAGGCAGCAGTAGGAGAGGTGGGTCGGACACAGGGACTGAGGCCAGTCTACCATAACGACACAAAGGGGATGGAGTTATTGAGAGTCATGACAGCGGAGAACCGTTTGCAGGGTCGTGACAGGGCAGTACAGACCGCGCTAATGAGGCTCACTAGCACCGTACTGAACACGTTATTACCAGATGGCGCTAATCACCAAGAATGATATACAGGTACAATAGACACCAGTCCGCATTACAGGGCACAGAGCGTCTCTGTGTTACGTGTTCATCCGCCAGAAAAATGGGGGAGTTCTAGTGCGACCTGTGATGATGGCGCCACTATAGTTGGGGGGCAACCGAAATTATAATCCATTGATAACTGCACCAGCCACCTGTTTTTTTTCTGGGTTATTTTTGTGTCAAGGGTAAAATGGCGGCCCTTATACCTCAATAGCTATGTACCTAGCTATGTAGGTTCTAAGTCCGTCAAACGAGGTTATAGTCTAACGTCGTTAGTTCACGACCAAGCCTTCCAGCCTTGATCTAGAGACAAATGCGAAGAAACGGTTTTTGCAGTTAATGTCAGTAGGCTCTTACATGCCGGTGTCCTTACTCAGCACTTTTAGCATACAGACCATTTATTTCAAAGGACAGAACTTTCATAGTTATTAAGAATTCGGGTAACAGATTTTATATAGATTTAATCATATATAGGTCCGCCATTTCTTTCACATTAAAATAAAATTAGTATACAACGATTGGATCGCAATGTTCTCTCACCATCAGTGGTTACTAGGGCCTGAGTGTCCGTATACCCGAAGCTTGCTGTGTTATTTGTATTCACTAAGGTCTCCGGAATGTAACATTACTGACCTCTCTCGCCCTTATTCTAAAAAAACCACTCAAGTATGACTCTTTAAACTCGGACTCATTTGGAATTAAGACGCAAAAAAACAATACCCATTGACCTGTTGATACGAAATTCTAAGTTACTTATGTAAGCGACTAAAGAGATCGTGTAACCTGATTAAATAGTCGAGTAACCTGCTGCGAGCATAAAGTAAATGATAAATGCTGTAGGACTACTTGTCACACCGAGACTTGTTGAATGAATATGAAGTGGTTTTCTTGTTATGTATATTATGGAAAATCCCTCCTTTAGCTGTAGCTCAGAGGCCTGTAATGCCTTACATTTTTGGAGGGTTTTTTTTCTTCTTAAGAACATTTTTTTTCTTTCTTAGAAAAAATCAATATATGAATATGGTACCATGAATATAATACACCGGGTGTACTGATGGAACGACAATGTAAATGCGCTGGGATAGAAACCTGTAGTACTTTTATCTAAATACATGTACTAATTGCTGTATTGTTATTCTTCAACACTCCAGTTAATGAATGCCTTATCTTATCTGTATCATAAGCTACTCTAATGAAAGCTTATACCCGCTGCTATAGAGTGTAAATGCGTTGCAGACTAAATAATTGACACTGACTGTAGTATTGACCATATGTTATCTATATTTCACACACGTGGCATATTCATATACCATACGTAATATCTACTCTATTCTACATAGTGAATACAAAGTGGACCATACACATTTAGATAGGGGAACTGGGAAGAGAAAATGAAAATAGCCTGACATAGTCAATCCCTCTGTGCACACAAACAATGGGCCGTGTTAATACGCAATGACATCGGGATCCTTAGACCAGACAATTTAATTTACGTTGCTCAATAACTTATAGTGCATTAGCGGGCGGGCGGCAGGCGTATACGTCCGTGTTTTGTACAGTACTCGGCTAAATGGGACCTGATGAAGCAGCCTTATCGTCTCCTCAGACGGGTGGGATTTAGACAAGGCTTGCTGTGGTCCTTTCTTCTTAACATCGGCGTGTCTTAGATTTCATTTCACTTTAGGAACATCAGAAAGTCCATTAGTAGATTGGAGGTCTTTTTCGTCGTCTTTCGCGGGGAGGCAAAGATAATCCGCCACATGATCTCATTACATGGACTTAAACTGGAATGGTGGAGAGGGTGAGGGCCGCCTAATTGTTACCGATTATTTTATAGCTAATCTGCACAGGCATCGTTCAAGTTATTTCTATCTAATTCAGTTTAATCACGAAAAAAGACATTCCAAGGGCCTCATAATCCTTTGCACCAGAATGTCAATTAGATTGAATTTCTTTTGTGTAGATGATTACACTCGGCTTGATTGGTCCCGGAAGGTTTGTCTCAGCTGCGCTAGAAATTCTAAGAAATAATACACATGTACATTGATATACATAAAATAGTTATCATATATAGAAGTCCGTATGGTTAACATGAAACCGTGATGTTGGTGTTTGAGTTTACTTGTCAAATCTGGGGGTTCTTCTGAATTATTAATACAAAATAGTTGTAAAACAGTTCTCTTTATCCTACCCCTATTATAAAATCCCATAGGCTTAACATTGAGTTTCCGTATGCCACGCTGACTGGCATACAGAGTTTTATATGCCACTAGTGGCATACAGAATTGTTATCACATAATATTCCAAAATCGAGGAGACGGGGTACGATAAAATCAAAACCTGTTTCGTTTTAATCTTGGCCACCACATGCCACTCCTGGAGTTTTTGCTCCGAACTTCACTCGACTTCGCCTCATGAATTCACTATGCCAAACTCCAGTCATGGCATACGGTGGCTAAGATTAAAACTCATCCAGTTTTACGATATTATCGTGCCCATCAGTATACACAGTCACAGTAAGCTTGGTATATTTTATTGTAAATCAAGACTACATAACAACATGTGACAGTGTTGCATAACAGTTTTCTATCTAGATCCTGTTGATACTTGACCGAATAACCCAGGGATGCAAGTTTTCAAACATATGACGGAATTCCGACATTTCATATACACCCGCAACGCTAGAATATATGTATAGATTCATAGCCATTCTGTTCCAAATTGATGTTATTAATCATTCTTTTTGCGAACTGCTTTGAATTTCCGATTTTTTCCTCAATCTCGACTTTCATCCCTGATAAGGGGCCATCCATAAAGTACGTACGCAGAATTCCTGAAATTTTGGACCCCCCCCCCCCCCACCCCCTCTCCCAATCTTGTACGCAATAGAACAAAGAGGGAGCATACGCAGATTTTCCTAAATTTCTGACCCCCCACCCCCCTCGGTGCGTACGTACTTTATGGATGGCCCCTAACCTATCGTCAACCTCAAGTTTAGATAATTACAGTCTAAATAGATTAACTAAATGGACTTTTGAACCGGTTGATTTCACTGTATGCACACCGAGTGACCATAGACATTTCTCGCGAATGAATCACTGAGCCTCAGTTCAGTGCCTAGGAGTGGCCGCTTGTGTTGTGGGCCGCTATGTGGGTGTGTGGGTGAGGTGGCCGTGATTGTAGTGGTCGACTCAAAGCGGGAAGGCGAGTGAAGGGTTGAAGTGTGTTTGTGTAGGAAGTGGCCGGGTTGAAGTAGCTCCGGGAGGGCTATCAGAAAGGGGTTTACCCTATTTAGGGTATGAATCAATTGTTCCTTTTCACGGTCCAGTATGTGGAGAATGTTGTGATACCCTCATTAGACATTGAACAAGCCCCCCTTATCAATGTGTTAGTCTGGAGTTCAGCATTTTCCATTGAAGTGAAAATTGTAACGATTTCTGAGCATTCACATTGCTTTTATGATGATAAAACTGCCAATTCGGCTGAAACATATATTAGACTGTGAATCATCGCTAATGGAGTACAGCAGGGACCTGTTTCAGTAGGCTCGTGACATTAGGCCTAGACAGACATCAACAGCGGCACCAACAGTGCAAGCAACAGCGGAAAAAGACTAGCAAATATCAGAAAATCGGAGCGCCCAATCTTCTTCATATTTGGAACGATTATAGGTTATATGTATCTTCTACTCATGTTAAAGTATCATTGCTTAATTCCTACGAGAAGTGAGTGAAACTCCGCGTGTCATCGATTGCAATCTTGTGATCTGTCCGTATGGTGTCACAGACGCCATCTAGACATGTCACGAAACTAGTGAAACAGGTCCCAGGTCAATTCGTCAATTCAGTGATATTTTGGTAAAGGAAATCAGTTTATACCTATCAGATCTGTGGCACTACAAACTGTACAGTGAGTGTATGTATGTGTGTGAGCGTGGGTTATAGGTCATAAGCGGCTCCATACAACCGGGCCAGTATATATAATAAATCTATTCATATAAAAAATGATTTAAAAAGTAAACATTATTGATGACAAAGTAACATTACGAGGAATATAAAGGAAATACGATTCCTAAACATAAAGAGCAATAGATGTACATGTATTGTTTCCCAAATAATTGGGGATATACTACAGAAATATCAATCTAGGCCTCTCTCAACCAACAAGTTATTTGACCTATGGATGGAGTTAATGTGTAAAAAAAAAAGTTATTTTTACTTCCTTTTCCTGGTTCTCAATCCTTTAAGTCTAATTGAACAAATTGGACGTTAAACTACCCAAACCAACAAATTCTCAAGCCTTTGTCCGATACACCTGGTGATTATTTCTGACTGAAATTCTAGGTATTTTCATTAGGTTGTTACCGCCACCAGAAATTTCTTTTGTGGATAAGTTTCATTACCTGAGAGCATGGGGGAAATTTCCTCCCAGAATATGGTGTTTTGAACAAAGTGTGAAGTAACAGGACTAAAACGAGGAATTTCTCGGGGAACAGTTCAGGTTTTCCACACATCTCAGTTTGAGACCAGTCAGCTACTTTTCTCCTTCATCCCTAGCAGTGGTAGATTTACTGCTTTATCAAAGGCCAATCCTTCTCATACCATGTCTATGTGATGTGGCGATTAAAAGAACTCTCACTTCGGTAAATGTGTAGGGGTGAGATGTCTACCTAAATTCATCTCATAGATTCGATCAAACCCAACGTAAGTCTAATAGAACCTATTGGACGTTAAATTACCCAAACCAGTCAGATTTTATATCTCACTAAAACTGAAGTTAGTGTGGTATCCACAACAAAAGCAGACGAGAGAGCTAATTCCATGTCGCCAACAGGGCTAGCCGTCGACCAGGCCGTAAATAGCGTCAGCGAATCGTTGTATTTTGATCCAGGCATTTCTCCATTCTCAAAAGGGGAACAACACAAAAATCTAAAACCACCTGGAAAACGAAACGAGTGATAAAAATGCACGTGGGACTGAAATATCGATTGATGCCACAGCTGTAGTGTACAGCAGTGCCATTAGAAATAAGCCGTCTCCTGATGTTACCCCCTCCCCCCATCTCCCCAACTCATGCGATAAGAATCACACGCATACGCAGAGATAGACTGGCCTCAGTCCCTGTATCCTACCCCTCTACCCCTTCTGAGTGACACAGGGACTGGTCTCATCCGTAATCGACCATGTAGACTGGCGCTATTTTGCACCACACTCCCCAAGCAGATGCCTGGCTACTGGTCAGGATATCTGCTGGGAGATTGATACCCTCTCACTTTGATCTCAATCGAGACATAGTCAGGAGTAGGCGAAATATATTGCTATGACAACACAGGCATAGGGTTACAGGGAGTGGCTTGGGGTCATAAACAGGAGATTCTGGTCAGAGTGGACAAGTCTTTGATTCATGGGCCAGTCAGAGAAGGACACATGCTATAATGAATTGTATTCCGATTTTCTTTAATCATTTAATGAATGTTCATAATCAAAGACTTGAGCAAGTCTAACGCAGAGATAAAAACAGGCTCGCTATCGCCCAGACGGGGGAACAGCCTGGTATCCCTACCCGGGTCCCCCGGAGGCCGGCTGGTGTCTCCACGGTGAACTATGCCTCCAGTGTCTGGCGGGCATTTTGATAGTATTGATTACAAAATGTTATGATGGTGTCAGGGCATGATGGAAATGCATTATACTGCGCCTGGGACGCTTTGAAGGTGCCAAGAGGGGACCTGGGTGTCTGGTGCATTTACTGGACTGGAGCATGTGTGGGGTAGGGATTTATGGACTGTGGCTGCTGTGTTCTCATCAAGACATGGTGCTCAGGGTTCTGCAATGTGCGGATCACATCGTGGAGGTCCGGAATGTATGAGTTTCGGATGATGACAAACCGCCTGACAGAGTGGCATGAGTGGGACTCGAACCCTCGACCCTAAGAGTCTCGTGTGCTCCAGACTGTGCCATGCTCTTATGTCTGGTGTCTGAGAGTGTGGTAGCATTACTCAATTATCAATCAGAGATGGCAGCTTTCCACTTTTTATTGAAAATCTTTGTTTTCATTTCCAGTTTAAAAGATTTTTTCTAGTATAAATTTGTCCTCTTTCACAACAATAAAGGCTCTATTCCATTGCGCCGATTTCACTCCCGATGTGGTCCAGATGTACTCCAGTTTCAGCCCTGGCACCATAACTGGCCTCTGTCTGGTGTCTGTCTAGAGGCCATCGGCGCAATGGAAGAGGGTAGGTGGGCGTCAGCAAAAAGACTGGAGTACATCTGGACCACATCGGGAGTGAAATCGGCGCAATGGAATCAGGCCTTTAAACAGCGGTTTAACCTCCCTCCACACTTTCAGATCCGTTTCTATGACCAACAACGATACTTTTTCCATGCTTTCTTGGTCTCTCTAAGGCAGTAAATTCCACATGAAAGATATACTTCAACTCTTTTTTCCTGACCCCAACTGATATTCCTGGTCAATATATAAACTGCTTACCTGTCATCTTCAGTTCAGAAATTTGATCTGGCCTTGATATGATCATGGCAGGTATTCAAAACGCCATAAAGCCCACACAGTTATTCTGATATGATATTAAGTTTTTGCTTTGGCACAGGATATTAGAACTATATTGTCTTCCAATGAAGAAAAACTGTCATAGTCGTCTTAATTTCAAACTAATATTGTGGTATACAAAAGGTTGAATATTGGCGAGGTGACAAATACCTATCTTTATGAGTTGATTTTAAACTAATATTGCCGTACAGAAACTTGAAGTCCATCCACTTTGAGTTGCCCATAGGAGCATCAATAAAGAATATTATATGATATATGATCTGCACTGAAAGGTAGTAAGCCTCTATGTAATAATGTAAATGCGGTGTGATGAGACAAGTTGCGAAGATCTGCGACACAGGTATGGGGCGTCTAATTGAACAAATTCGACGTTGAACTAAACAAAAAAACACACAAAGTCAGTTTTTTTCCTTATTATTATCTGCATATCTGAAATCAGGGACCTAGGGCGCGAACATTATCAATACTGCACCCCTAGCAGCAGGTAGTATTTCATGGATGTTCGACCACAGGTATATAATCTTTCAAAGATACCTCAACGAAGTGCGTCAAATAGGAGAATCCCGGCATCAGGCAGAACCAACTGTCACCCTCCACCCTAACCCCTCCCACCACCACTCAAACACCACTCCCAGCTCCAGCTAATTTCATTTCATCGAATCCATGGAAATTTCCTTAATTTCCCGTCGCTTAGCAACGCGGCCAGCAGCCTCACACCCCACGCCTTCGATCTAGGCCTTCTTGTGAGGCCTGACAGGCGGCGGCGGGCCTAAGAAGGCGCCGTCTAATGGCGCGTGAAACTTGCCTCCTGCTTGATTTGATCCATTCGCTGACGGATGGAGGAGACGGCGGGGGAAAAAAAGTCGTCTGCGGAGGGAGATGAGGAGTCATCACGGAACCCTGCTAATTACCCGTCACTGGTGGTAATCGCTGTTTGAGATGAATGTTCCGATGGGGAGAGGTCGGTGGTGGCGCCTCAAAGTGGAGTCTGCTGAAAACGACCGCAGCTTATTGTCACTTCACTTCTGATGCCAACTGCAGTGGCCCGCCACCACACACAACAGACGCATGTTCCTGGTGAGGAGGGGTAGCGGTGGCGTGGTTCTAATTCCCATGTAACTACAGCCACTGTTCACCTACTGATGGTGATGATGGGGTCTCATTTCTGGATTCTTCTAATTCTCTCACTATTTTTCTTCTATTGAGAAAATTATCTTTGATTATCAGATACTTTACAGCAATTATTCTGTGACTTGCAACTTGCCATGGAAGTCATCCTGGGTTTGTTGATATCGATCCTTGGGTGTGGTACTATGCTACGTTATGCTCTGTTATCCCCACCACATACTCATATATTAAAAAAAGGTACCTGGCTGCTCCTATGATATTAAATAACACAAAGAAAACTCCTTATTTATGCATTTGTGTTGAACACTGCTACGCCGCTGCAGTGCTTTGATTGGTATTCCAGGTCAATGGCACTGCAGAATTTGAAAGGTATCGAGCTGAATTCTGTTTTAATGTAATGTTATAAATGGTTCTTTTCAATAAGTATTTTAAATTCCCGATATTTTCCTCAACCCTGACTTTCAACCCTGCAACATAGTCCAGTATCAGTCAGTCGCGCCTGGATCCAAACACTAGGCCTCAGTTCTGACACCTCAAATTTGATTCATTCGCCCAGAGGGGGAAAGATTTGGGAATCTTTCACTCTCCGAGCCGAGTTCTGTAACAGTCACACACCCCAGTAAAGGCGCCGCTGACACCACCTGGCGGCAGAGGTGTGTGGTGGAGCGTGGTGGGAGACTGTGATGGAGATTGATGACTGACCGGAAACGATGACCAGACGCTCCAAACCGATCACCACAGGCCTGATGGGAAGACAGTGGTGACGGGCACGCCGCCTGGGGACGGGGTTAGTACTAAGTGTCACTGGTTGCCAGACAAGGGGAAAATCATGGAAAATCCATCCTTTCTTTTCAATGTCAGTCGATTGTCAGGGAATTTGTGAAACTGAAACTTTGGAAAATGTCAGGGAAATTTGACTGTTGTCAGGGAAATTTTGAATGTCCAGATTAACACATGAGGAATAAGCAACCTTACAGCCTACAAATATGCGTAAATCTTTCTGATGTAAGGGGGCATTGGTGATTTCCATTGCCATCACTTTGACTACAGAAGTAGCAAAGAAAGGTCTGTAACAGTCTACGGTCTGGACCCAAAATCATAGAAATGAAAGCTATTTATCATTAAGATGTTCTCGTTATTTGTCAGGGAAAAATTAAATTAGTCAAGGAAATTTTGACATACCGAGAATGTGGTAACCCTGTGTCGGGTTTTTCCAGTACAAGGGAAATCCAGCAACCCATTAGTGAATTACTAGCGATAGGAATAGGGGACAGAGCCATTGTTGGTTTATGAAGCAGTCACCAGGTGGCGGACAGTATGGATCCCCCATTCGGGGACAGAATCTGTATTCTTGCTCTTTGTTCTTATTAAATTCAATGTTTCGAAGTCTACAATGGTACCCTTATCTCTAAAGCTATTTCAGAGTAGGATGACTTGAAGATTAGACACGGGACATGGATTTTCTCACATGAAACTTGAAAGACTCTACACACATTTATGAGGAAGGCTAGAGTTATGACATTTCCCTATTATCACTCACTTACCTTTATACCTCCAGTAATGAAAAACACCTACTTTTCACCTCCACCAGTGAAGAACACATACTCGGGAGGCAAAATGGCGGCCACCGGGGAACTTTACGTTTCTTCCCTATAGAGAATACATTAACCTTTACCAAGTCTCAGGCTAGTTGTATATTAAATACTCCTAGCTGTATATTGACACAGGTTCCGGCAGAATGTCCGTATTGCGATCAATGTAGTGGCAGGCATTGAAATAGTCAGAAATTCCTGCTTCTATCTATAATCAAACAGTCCATAGTGGGACTTGTATATGCAGGCAGCCCATATTGAGTCATGTTTGAAAGGAAAATATTTGTTTAGAAAGTTGCAGGAAAATTTACTATACAATGAAAACTACAGCAGTGAGTCTATTGGCCCCCAACCCCGTGTACACTTAGACAATGATCGATGGTTTTGTGGACGGGGGTCGTAATCCACGAGTGGTTGACGCGTAGTAATACACAAGCGCTACATCGAGTGGTTTACAGAGCTGTCGGTTCTCAAAACCATCATTTGTTGCATATATTATACAGCTTTTCGGATAAATCAATTGCCATATTAAAGGGTATAACAATAGGGACTATTCTAGTTTTTGCTCAATAGCACAAAGGGACTATTTTCCCGTATACCATGGTTTTGAATGCCGTATATCACGGATTTGAGTCCGTATACCACAGTTATGTTATCTGACAGGTTTCATATAAAAATGGGTCGTGGTTTACAGAGTCCCCACACATATTTACAATTTGTATACTTTTTTTTTTCTTTTCTTTTTTGACTTTGTATACGATGTATAATAAAGACTGAGAGGCGACTTTGGACGTGATGAGGTGGGCCCACATTCCCTGCCAGCCTCTGATAAATAGAAGCTTGTGGTCCTGAACTGAACTTTAACCGGTGTAAATGAATCTAATGGAGGTGTTGGAGACGTCATCAGTGACCTTACGGGACCGGGGCATATCACACCGCTTCCCGTTTACCACTCAGTCTGATTCCACGAATTCCTAAAATGTTCCCTGCACGGTGATGCTTCGAATTACTCCATGCCGGTTAAGGTTCTCACGAGAAGAGTTTCAGTTATTGACTACTTTGTGAAGTGGCTTACGGAAGTGTAAATATTGCCGAGCTGGGTTTTTTTGTAGGTAGGGGCAATCTATTACCTAATGGAGAGAAGTGAATAAAGCACGTTAAAACAAAATCGCACACAAGATATTTATCTATGGCGAGGCTATGGTGTCTGGAATGCAGCTGATGTTTGAATGACTGTTCTTTTTTACTGCAGTCAACTCATTGTATATCGAATTCGAAACTCGGAGAAAAAATGTATGTCCACAAAGCAGGGTAGATATAAACCATTACAATCTAACAGTTAATTCAAATATAACCAACAACAACGAAAATCTAACAAAAAAATTATCTATCGCGACTATATTGCTTTGAAAGAAGGTTGGTCTTGCAGAAAGGTAGTGGATGTTATTATACAGAGACATGACGCTTTATTAAACTTAAAGTAGCGCTTCTTCACGAGCTTGATAAAAGAAAGGCCAAGCTTGTCTTGCGCTCCACCTGTGTTCTATACGCGACAACATATTGCTAAGGTCATAATTTGAAATGAAACCCGGCTCTCGCCTCAATAACCTTTAGCATCAGTAGCCCTGTGTATGTTCGGTGCAATCGTCATACCCAGGTGCTCTAAAAGAGAAACTAAAGGTCAGAAAAGAGACACGTTGATATACAAAAAGACTTCTAAGGCAACCTGATTCAGCTAGGCCAAATTTCACCAGCCCTCATATCAATCACTCAGATTATACATGTACCATCGCTTGTATGATTTTTATATTTCTTGTATGATTTTTATATTTCCCATATTAGGAAGAACAGATTGATTATACAGTATGCTCGCATGAGAAAGAACAGGTATCTTTGATGGATGAATCACATTTTCAGAGTAACATCAGTAGCGGTAGATTTACTGCTATATCAAAGGCCAATCCTTCTCACACCATGTCTATGTGGTGTGGGCAGCAAAAGAACTCTCACCTCGGTAAATGTGTAGGTGTGGGATGTCTTTCAAAACTCATAGATTCGGTCACCACCCTTGTGGTGTAAAACCAGTGAAAAACAGAACCGGTAACTTTAGATATTCCCTATATACCCACAAGGTCCCCTGGGAACAAACAAACAAACAAACCACATTCAGGTTTTCTGGATATAGAACGCAAAGTGAAGACTATATTGATGTGTAGATTTAACATAGACATATGCAGACACTATTAAAAAAGAAATTAATTAGTGTTGAGTTTGGAGCGTGTAGTAATATGCACGAGGTGATAACCAAATGAATATTTCAAAGCGTTCCAAACAAGATGGGAACGGGGACCAAACACGAATATATTTTCGATTTTATCTTACCCTCAAATATTTATATTTATCGCCCATCGAGTATGAGTTACCGTACTCGCAAGCCTGTTGAGTATGAGTTCCTTACGTTGAGCGTATGAACGTTTACACCAGGCTAAGATAAATAATGCTCCGACAGTGAAAGTCAGGGACGTCTCCTTGTTTTTATTTTGTCCTCAGATGTCGCTATACGCATGGCCACACGCGTTTACTGAAGTTGTGTTTCTGTGTACAGTTGGCATAAAAGTGTGCAGTGTCACGGGTA
The DNA here is from genome assembly GCA_950022655.1 of Alentia gelatinosa. Taxonomy (NCBI): domain Eukaryota; kingdom Metazoa; phylum Annelida; class Polychaeta; order Phyllodocida; family Polynoidae; genus Alentia; species Alentia gelatinosa. The sequence continues at coordinate 37,907,240 of OX465591.1, read as the reverse complement.
TACGGAGACGGCGACTTCTGAACAAGGAGCCCTATGCTGACAATACTGACAGTAATACTCAGTGCACTATCTATTACTGTCCAGGGGATAGGGCATGGAATACATATATCGCCGAAGTTAACTCTTCTCATACCCTGATGTCTCTTCAATGTCAGGGAAGCGACATCACTATATCATATCCGAAATAAGAGATTATCAAACGAGAGGTTTACTGGAATATGTATACATTCTATATGAGATTATTTAAACGTGGCTGAAGCACCTCTGCTGCTGCAAAAAAAAAAAAAAAAATTATATTCTATATGAGGATTGATGCAGTTGAAATCACAAAAGAAATAGTAAAGTTTATATGTCAAAGTGGCTATGAAATTTGATACATGTAATGTAAATATTCCAGAAAATAGCTTTAATCACTTCGTATCAGGTGGTACCTGTGTGAAGATGTGAGACTGTAGCAAACACAATGTATCCTCTGTACCCTGTTTGAGAGACTTAATCATAAATACAGCATCTGCTTTTTTATCCACTTTGGCCATATCTACATTGTGTCCTGTGGGTTCTTGGTTTTGACAATAAACAGTATAGAGGACTGATTTTGACCCTGTTCACACTACACAATATACAGTATTTGAAGAGCAAAAAGATAGGCCATGTTCACACCGTACCCCGTACGTTGTCTGTTTAGACTTTTTAACAGTGTAGAGGACTGGAGTTGGCCCCGTTCACATACTACATTGTGTACATTTTCTTTGAGGGACGACATGATATAGAGAACTCTGACATTGGCCGTGTTCATACTGTTGTGTGTACCGTATCCAGTGTCTTTTAAGAAGGAGATAAAATATAAAACTCTGAGATTGGCCATTTTTATACTGTACCATATACAGTGTCTTTGACAGACTAGATTACATATAGAACTCTGAGATTGGCCATGTATATAATGTATCATACAGTGTCTTTGATAGACTAGATAATATATAGAACTCTGAGATTGGCCATGTATATAATGTATCATACAGTGTCTTTGATAGGCTAGATGATATATAGAACTCTGAGATTGGCCACATTCATACTAGATAATATATAGAGCTGTGGCCATGTTCATACTGTACCGTATAAAGTGTCTATGATAGACCACATAATATATAGAATTCTGAGATTGGCCACATTCATACTATACTCTGTATAGTGTATAGTGTCTTTGTTAGTCTAGATAATTTATGGTGCTCTGAGATTGGCCATGTCCATATTCTAGCGTATACAGTGTCTTTGATAAACTAGATAATATATAGAGCTGTGGCCATGTTCACACTGTCGTACTTTACCCTGTGTGGCGTGCGTGGCGGGGAATATTGGACATCACGTGACACATACCCCTCCCACACGAGGAGGACGCGGCGGAGGGGAGTCGGCCGACTGGAAGTAGTAGAGAAATGGCAGTTTTACGATGGCAATCTAAACGGCGGCCGGGCCTGCCAGCCGGTCAGCCACTGATTCCAGATAAGAGCAAACAGCGGTCAATAAGGTGCAGCTATAATCTGCCAGGCAGGATCAAGCGATGGCCGCGTGGTGGAGTGTTCATCGTTAGAGTGACGCCCACTACGACCCAGACTCTGTCTCCATGCCGGTCTCCACTCTGACATGCAGTCATGTCCGCCTGCCTGTGTGCTCCCTCCAACGGCCAACTGCCTCTCCACCTGCCTGTACTTCTAATGACCAGTTGCAGAGATGGTAGTACTCCTATTTTGCAAGGAAATCCGTGTTTTCATTTTCAGTTTATGAATTATTTTCTTGTGTAAAACAGAAAAGAATATATTGGGCCTCATTGACACAAACAAATATTGGTTCAATCCTCCCCAAACACCACAGCACCAATAAGGGTTTTTCCCATTTTTTCTCAGTCTCTCAGAGGGAATAATTTCCATATGAAAAATATTTCCTCCATTTTTCATGACCCCAACTCACATCCATACAGCTGTATTTAGTCTTGCGGTGTTCCCTCCTCGTTCATCACTGTCCAGATATCAGCATTTCTGCTTGCTGACTTTCCTACTGTAATACCGGTTTCCACTGTCACTGTCTGCTAGACTTTCTTAAGTCTTTGGTTATGGATATTATTCAGCAATAAAGCTACATATGGACTTCCTCTTAACCAATGAGTATAGAGAATATTCGTTGCCCTTACGCCTGACAGGCCCAGGAATCATTATTACACAAATATATAGGACTTCAGGGTTCCTTGGGATGTTAAACAACAAATAAACAAGCAAATAAACAAGCCTCTTTACTTGCCGCCTGGCTTGCCTACTTCCTTGCCTGTTTCCTTCCTGACCTGCCTATTTGGCTGCCTGCCTGCTTGCCTGTTTCCCGCCTGTTTGGCTGCCTGCCTACTTGCCTGTTTCCTGCCTGTTTGGCTGGCTGCCTACTTGCCTGTTTTGCTGGCTGCCTACTTGCCTGTTTCCTGCCTGTTTGGCTGCCTGCCTACTTGCCTGTTTCCTGCCTGTTTGGCTGGCTGCCCACTTGCCTGTTTCCTGCCTGTTTGGCTGACTACCTACTTGCCTATTTCCTGCCTGTTTGGCTGGCTGCCTACTTGCCTGTTTCCTGCCTGTTTGGCTTGCTGCCTACTTGCCTGTTTCCTGCCTGTTAGGCTGACTGCCTGCTTGCCTGTTTCCTGCCTGTTTGGCTTGCTGCCTAATTGCCTGTTTCCTGCCTGTTTGGCTGGCTGCCTAATTGCCTGTTTCCTGCCTGTTAGGCTGACTACCTACTTGCCTGTTTCCTGCCTGTTTGGCTGGCTGCCTACTTGCCTGTTTCCTGCCTGTTTGGCTGACTACCTACTTGCCTGTTTCCTGCCTGTTTGGCTGGCTGCCTACTTGCCTGTTTCCTGCCTGTTTGGCTTGCTGCCTAATTGCCTGTTTCCTGCCTGTTTGGCTGGCTGCCTACTTGCCTGTTTCCTGCCTGTTTGGCTGGCTGCCTACTTGCCTGTTTCCTGCCTGTTTGGCTGCCTGCCTACTTGCCTGCAGACCCCATCGTCTTGTCTCTGTACAATCAGTAGCCACTTGTGGACGGTAAAGTAAAAACACGCCCGAGTGTGAAATTACACTCTCCGATCAATGCCAGTTTAATGTAATATTAACGGCGCCTCGGCTCCCACTTGCCGCCTTCTATTAGCCAGCTGTGTATTTGCCAGGGGTGTATTTTTACCCTGAACTTACAGCAGTGATTTAAACTGCTAGGAAGTTAATTTAAATGGGTGGTTATTTTCCATGCGAGTGGCCGAGTGCCTTGTTCAGAAATGGGAATGTAATGTGGGGATGAATCGGAATACTGTTGATTGATAAATTGGATTAGATACTCTATTAGAAGATATTTTTCGTCTCGGGCCGCCTTCCTTTTTCATTTTTCGTTTCCACGGCCAGCGCCTGATGAGACCGAGAGCTATAAGCGCATTTAGATGTAGCGCCACCTTGTATCGTGCAGATGTATCACCCCGGTACACTAATGCTGCACCCTCAGGTCCGGCCTGCACAACACATACAAAACCCACTCACTACAAGTCTAATTGAGCAAATGACGTTAAACTACCCAAACAAACAAACAAACAAACAATCCCACACTCAGACAATATACGTTCTTATACATGATCGCCTCAAAGCACATCAACCTATGAACCTCCTACAACACACCCTCATATCACACGTTTAAAACGAATCCCATACATCACACCATCACAAACACTCAGGCACGGGACTTCTCTGGATTTCCGGATATTTTTTACGTCCCAATGATCATTCTTCAAATCACTCTAAATCCCCGGCGAAAATAGATTAACATATTAAAAAGGCCATCTCAGCTCTCAACCTAGGCCAGAAATTCGATTGGAATAGACAAAAATACAAGCCTCGAACCCATGAAACCCTCTTTCAGGATTAAAACAAAAATTCAAATCCCATGCCTGAGCATTGCACCTTAACATCACACCCTCAAAATCTTCATCCTAAAACTGTCATAGTAGACATCCTTTTAACCTCACATCACATTCTTATAGCAAAGTCCCATACCAGATGCACTCAACATGCTCCTAAAGCATGATGCCCTTTCAAACCACATCTGTATGTTACGTCGCCATTGAAAGCACTCCCAAAACGAGACGGCATTCCTCCTAGCGTGCAGAGCGACGTCTTAAATGTGATTCACAGTAAAAATAAAAAAAGATCAGAATACACGAAGACGCAATGGAGTGTCGTGCCATGACCACACTACCGCCATATCGTGCCGCCATGCTGACACGCAGTGTAAAAGTACATATGTTGTATACATGCGCGGGTCGGCGCACATTCACTGCGCCGCTCGTACGTCACGTGAACCAGCGTTCAGCGTCTCTCCAGCGTCCCGCCAGCGTCCCACAATGCACGCAGACGACACAGACGCCGCCTGATTTACTATCTCGTCCAGGGGGCGCCACCGCTCCAGCACAACAAAGCTTGTTATTAGCTGAGGGATATTTTCGATCAGCTTTCCTCTTCAGTATTCAGCCGGCGATCATAGGCAAAAATGGAGCTTCGGCGAATCGCATTTATAATGCATAGTAAGCCTGCATTGTTGAGCAGCGAGGTTTCAGTTAGCGATTTATCTGCGCTTTCCATGGGTATTGTTCACCCCATGTTGTGAGCTAGTCGCGAGCATTTGCTATAGAAGATAGACAGCTACCTGATCAGAGGTTATGTTACACATCGGAGATAAAATTCTGCTCAGCTTATTGAAATCCGTTCTCATAAACATGAATGTTATCTAGGATGTAGTTCTGGTTTTTATTCTCCCCCCCGCGAGTTCAGATTACGGACGCTAATTATGCTATTGGAATAGATTCTCGTCATGATGATAAAATGTGGCGAAGGTACGTGTAATCCAGCACGCTACATCCATCTGCAGACATTGCGTTAGCAGACTATTTGTCTGGTCGATGCATCACTACACTGTGCTGGTTAAACATGAGAGGGTCCAGTTACCACCAGACGACAATCTCACACAGAGAATGCTTCATTCCTCACACAGCCGATCATCAGTTTAGATACATATTGTATTTGTCTGGTGTTACCCAGGAACAATATTTCAAATTTATTTGAAGGCAAAATGTTTACTGGCCTTGTGTGATTATAATTCAGGGATGGCAGTTTTCCCACTTTTCCATAATGGAAATCCTTGTTTTCATTTCCAGTTTTAAAAATTAGTTTTCTTGTATAAAACGGAAATATAAATTGAGTCTCATTCACGACAATAAAAGAGTGGTTTGTACCTCCCCACATACCCTCATCTCTATTCATCCATGGGAACAATAATGTGTTTTCCATGTTTTCTCGGTCTCTCTGAGGTAGTAAGTTCCACATGAAAAACGTTTCCATTTTTTCCGCTGACCCCAACTGATGTCCCTCTTTTAAAGCACAATATTTACTGTCCTTTTGTGATTATATGCCAGTATACCCGTACGACATAGAAAAACATAAACTAAGAAACCACCTTCCGCTTTCAGTACAATATTATACCATTTATGAACAATTTTTCTTCAAAATAAATGAACCTATCCAGGCACGTTATCTTGGGTGCAAAATTTACATTTCGTGCCGCAATCATTTAACCCACGTTGATGTGTTTTTCTCGAATCAATTATTCACGATGGTGCTTTCTTTGATTTTACAGGTGAGTTGAGTTGAGATGATGAAGGGGGCGTGGCGGCTGCTGTAGCCATGGTAACCAGGTAGGCAGCACACAGATGGCCTGGAGGCGGCACCAGTGGTGATGTCACCCCGGGTGAATCATTGTCTGGTGCCCGTCTGGTATCTGATTAGCAACCTCGGTGGTGAGTCACGTAGAGCTGGGAGACTTTGTACTCAGGAAGCACTGGAAGACAAAGCACCGAGGGACGCACTGCAGAGTACGAGAATTGTTTGGTTGTTTGGGTAGTTTAACGTCCAATCTGTTCAATTAGACTTACTTTGGTTTACTTTACTAAGATTTGCATAAAGTACGTACGCACCGACGGGGGGGGGGGGGGGGGGTCAGAAATTTGGGAAAATCTGCGTATGCTCCCTCTTTGTTCTATTTCGTACAAGATTGGGAGAAATTCTGCGTACGTACTTTATGGATGGCCCCATATCCTGTTGGAATAACAAGGTATGCTGCCTGGTTGATCCAGGCATCTTACTCTTCTCAATTATATCGAAAATCTTAAATTCCCTGAGGAAGTCAAGTATTTCTCTTTTGCCAGTGTTATGGAAAACACTGCACGTTGTTGTTACATTCTTTAGGCATTTCTTCCTGCTCTATTTTTGTGGTCTGACAATGTAGCATGAGATATTTTACACTCAGGGGAGTGTTGCATGTCTGGCACTGAGAGAGAGTACTAGAAGAGTCAGTAATTATATAAAACGTCCTGACCATGCTGTACAAGTCACAGAACGAGATGGTAATTTACGGTTTGTACGGAACGAGGCATTTATGCCAAGTTCCGTACAAACCGTAAATTATCATCGAGTTCTGTGACTTGTACAAGCATGGTTAGGACGTTATATATTTACTATATACCCAAAATTTAAAAAGGAATCATTAATTTAATTTTTAACAACCGATATGTTAAAAAACGTGTTTGTCAAGGTGGTCCGTATTTAAGTGTACGGACCAGTGGTCCATACAGTATTTCTACGTTATATGTCAAAACGGTACATATTTACAGTAAATACGGCATGGGTATATAGTAATAGGAGTATTTATACTCAGAGAATCTGTACTGAGATTAGTGTGGTGTATTTTCTCTTATGGTGTAGGATCCATACCACACACCTTGTGGGGTGTTTTTGGTATAAATTCAGCCACTCATCTCCTTCACCCTCAGCAGTGGTAGATTTACTGCTATATCAAAGGCCAATCCTTCTCATACCATGTCTAGTTAGTGTGGGAAGTAAAAGAACTCTCACCTCGGTAAATCTGTAGGGATGATACCGAAATTCATCTCATAGATTTGGTCAAACCCAAAGTAAGTCATAGTCAAGTAAGTAATAGAACTTATTGGACGTTAAAGTACCCAAACAAACAAACCCTCAAAGGAAAAACAATATTACTGAGATTAGTACCGAATGGAGCTGGGAGATAAGAGTGGTCTACTTATATCTAAAATATCTAACTTAGTACTGGGATACTTAATACTAAGATACCCACACCGAGATAAATAGATCTGAGAGAATGGCTGGGGCTGGAAATATCGGCAAGGTTTAGAAAAATATTATTATATACCTATGGCCGTACCGATTTTAGGTACATAATAATACGAAATCGGGCTGACTGTCTTAGTATGTCAAAATACTTGGTAAAATTATTAATATCTCAATAATTTTACTGAGTATTTTTGACGTACGAAGACAGTAAGCCAGTTTCTGTATAATACTAGAAATGTTAGAAGACTTCATACTAGAAATATTAAATATTTACAGAATGTATATCCAGATAGTGAGTATCTGGGGCCTGTATCGTATTCTGAAAACTTGAGCTTTCCCTTAATCCTTTGATTCCCCACTGTAATGCGTATATAATTCGTGAACTCTGTATTGCAATGAAAAATATTTCAATTTCATTTTTCTTACCCCAACGGGCATGCCTTCTTCACGAAGCTTGTAATACACACCGTTCTTCTTAAGCCTCGAGATTGAAGCGCCAACTCTTGAGACTATAAACAGGGAATATCTCAGTTAAAGTATCTTCCCCAGTTAAAGTATCTTCCTACAGAATCTTGAAAGACATTTGTAAGAGCTACTGATGTTCCTAATGCGAGTGACTTTGGGATGGTCAAAGAAACGCCTTAGTGAAACTTAAGTCACTGTGGAAGTACCGGCGCTAGAATACGGACAGAGAATACCTTGGCCGTCCAAGGCCTGTACCGACCGTTTTATACATCTACCGTAGACACAACGACAGAATAATGGCTCAGGCATTCTGCTATTGTGGGACTTCTGAATAGAATCAGATCCAGTTTCTACCATTAGAATTCCAAGGGAATGTATAAAGCATACGGAAATAGCGCTTAACCAGAATCAAATTTGAAACAAAGGATTCTGATGGAAGACAACCCTTTGTGATTTGATTCGAAATTTCCTCCTGTCAGAGCGCCCCCTCTTCCCTGTGTGGAAGTGTGATTTAATATGTGAAACAGTACGTCCCGTTATAATTACGTGTAGTTAATCTGTTATCATAATCATATTAATGTTTGAGTAAATCTTGTCTCTTTGTGGTCGTGAGGCGCTCTTATAACCGTGTATACAAATAAATATAGTAGGTTCGGGGCCATCCATAAAGTACGTACGCACTAAGGGGGGTGGGGGGGGGGGGGGGTTAACAAATTTTGGAAATTTTGCGTATGCTCCCTCTTTGTTCTATTGCGCACAAGATCGGGAGGGGGGTGGGGGGTCAAAAATTTCAGAAATTTTGCGAACGTACTTTATGGATGGCCCCTTCATTAAAAAAAATTATATATCAGCGTTTATTTTGCAAATACAACATGCACCATCCAATAGTACAAGCAATCTCGGTTGTTTCCGGGTATTGTTGGGATTTACATTTAAGATTTATGACATTGTTCATACAAGTCACTGTAGTATCAGTATGAACATTTTATTGATGTTGAGAGAAGAGTTAAAAACCCGGGAAGGGTGCATTGATGGGGTCGTGTGGTCACGTGGGGGTCAGGTACAGGGGATCAGATACACAAACACCCTATTAACCCTTGGTGCCCCGCCTGATCCTGCCACACGGCATCCCCCATCACGTGGTCCTTAACCCTTATCGCCCATGTCTGCCCTCAGCCTTCAATGGCAAACAGACTGAGAGCGTTTGTTGGAGCCCGCCCTTCCATAGATCCACTCCTCTGAATTGTGTTGATTATTTTTTCTCTTCTTCTTTAGATATTGTTTCCATTTTTGTTTTTTTGGAAAGCAGTCCTTCTGTCTCGTATTCTGAACATTCTAAACATAAATCCTGAGCTCCCCTGGATGATAAATATCATAATAATGTCCCCAAAACGTATTTGAATAATATCATGAGGAAACATACTCATTGTAGGCGAGTTGACGTCCGTTTGTGGACTTTTGTCAAGAATATATGTTCCGACGCCACAGAAATATACACATGGAATTACACTAATTATGTCTCTAAATGATAAGTATCTCTATACCATTGTTGTCACGAGCACCATCAACTGAACAATGTACGTCCTAGAAATAAATCGAGGAGCTGGCTGAATGACGTCACGATGTAGAGAAAGTCGTCTGCTCTAGAACCTCGTTCTAAAATGCTGGTTGAGCCTTAGACTAGCCTCAGTCCCTGTGTCCTACTCCTACTGCTGCCTACCGCCACCGCACGCCCTCCATACTCCTCCACCTACTCTCCCCTTGGCCTGGCTGACACTTGATTCCTGAGCCAGTCAGAAGAACCTTACACATTGTAATTTATTGTATTCATTGAATTTATGTTCATAATCAAAGACTTGAGCAAGTCTAGTTGAGCCTGTGTTTTGAACAACGTTCAATCTCCAAGCAGAGTGTCATATCTGTGGTATCAGAATGCAGCAGTCACCGCTATCAACGTTGCTTTGCGATCACAGCTATGCATCATTATCAATAAAGCTGTTATCTGACATGCTGTGCTGGGCGGGCTATTCCGTTGATCCTATCAGTCGACAAAGAGCAGGTCTGGTAACAAAGAATCGTCAGGAGAGCTTAGCGGCTGAAACTCCAGTCTAGCTGAGTTGGTTTACAAAATATAGAGGCATTATTTGATTTCCATTATTCCCCGATCATTAATCGGATTTAAACACATTGAATGCTAGTGGTAATATTTTCAGCTATTTTCCGAGGTTCAAATCAGTAGAAACAGAACTTAGCGATATCATTGTTATGAACAACGAGTAGAGACAAAGTATACTCGTTGGTATGAATGAAACTCCACTTAAGCTTTATTTGAACAAGGATTTAGTACCAAGCTGTTTTTCAGAAGGTTGACGTTTGTTTCTATAAGGAAGTATATAATTCCGTTAAGGCTTGTTGAGCAGCTGCTGACTGTGCACAGTTCTGCGGTGGGAGAATACTTGTACCTACCTCCTGTGTAGCGGACTTTGCTGACAAATTATGACAACCTAGATGACAGCTCCTTCTGCATCTTTGGCACTGGATGTATAGCTTGGCTGTACCTACGGGTAACTGCTACAGAATCATTGAGTGTTCTTAGTTATCGCGATTCATATTTTGCCTATCAATATGAACATGAAAATATACTATGGTCAGGGATGAACCACAGAAATATTGTCCTCACTATTCAAAAGCCTCAATAGAACCTGTATATGTCAACCCCACATTGTTTCAGGTATCCCTTATACCCAATTTCCCTTTACATATGTTACTTCCATGATTTCCATGGCATAATCCCTGAAATCCCAGAAACCCTTGTACTGTTACCATGCAACTCACTCTGAATGCTTAGCTAACACAGGAACCAGCTTAATACTACAATCTCCCATGCACATATTTGGTTTAACATCAATAGGACATGGAAGGTAGGGCTCTGCTTGGAGAGCACAGACTGTAGTACCAGTTCTAATCTCCAGGGGGACACAGTTTTAATTGTTTTGAGTTCCCAGTAAGCATTGTAGTATGGGGTAGGGAGGGGGGGGGGGACTTCAGGGATTTGCCTCAATGGCTGCTGACATCCCTGTATGGTACGATTTGGTGAAGTCCAACTAGTAACAGGTTCTATGGTCCCAGAGATGTCAGTTTTCCATTTTTCCGTGGAAATCCACTTTTTCATATTCAGTGTATGTAATTGCTTTTCCTTGTGACAAACAAAGATGATATTCATTTAGCCTCATTTATGCCAATAAAAAAGTGGTTTGCACCTCCCGACAGACACTAGGCCCCATGCCATGGTCGACAACGACACATTATCCAAGTTTTCCTGGTCTCTCTGAGGCAGAAAAATTCACATGAAAATATTTCCACTTTTTTTCCCTGAACCCAACTGACATCCCTGATATGGTATACCTGGTTATTAGTGGTTGTCACGGTGTGTATGGTACCACACAGATGTGATACTTAGTACCATCTTGATTAAATCTCCCTGCACTCTTTGTTAGTATAGATTGTGGTACCCCAGTATGGGAGTGACTGTTTCGACATGCACCATGTTTCCACTCCTGATGCCATGGCTGCTGTCGTCACTTAGACATCCTCACAGCCAGCCACCAGGCACGTGCTAATTGATTTACTCCGTGGCAAATAATTGATTTAACCTCTCACATCTAATTGATTTAACCTCTAACCTCGTTTGCTGCTGGGCGGCAGGGCCGGAGTTGTGATGTTGTTGGCAGAACCAGGAATCAATGACTGGCCAGGGCCGGGTCGCCTCCGTTGTGCAGCAAATTGTCCACAGATGGCCCACACAAAATGTCTCCTTTTTTGTCGTGGCGCAAGAAAGGTTGCATGTGATTTATTTGCTGTGGCGTTCATTTGGTACACGATGAAATGCGACTGGATCTTCACGATATCTATTTTCTTCCGTGAGAGTGAAGATTATTTTCACTTCCAGCCCATTGAGCTGTAGATTAGTGCTGTCTAGCATTATGCGTGATACCTTATTTGATTAATGACGCGGAAGCAAACAGGTTATGTTACTGTTATTTATTATTCACCTTGTACATAGTATCCATAAGAACTCATGGGTAGCGTGTATCTACATGCCCTGAGCATATGGATATGTTGTATGCACCGGGCTGCAAAACCCGATACATACGGCGAAATAGTGCGTATGGAAAAATAGTGCGTACCTGAAATGAACTAATGTGGGTACCTCACTTGTCATTTAAGGTGGATAATGAATGCAGTATAGACTAGTTTCAGATAAAAGCGGTTGTATCCGAAACCAGTCAATATTGTGTATACAGTGTATCTAAAAGTCGCATCAGATTGATTCACCTTGGGCTCATTCTAACCACTCATTCTAAGTATATAACTGTATGAGAGTCCCTTCTGAAAATCTACTTCGTATCAATAACATGAAGAAGCATCGCCCAAACAACCAAGAAAAGTAACAGAACATTAGCTAACTTTTAGTTTGCTTCCCCATTTTAAAAGTGCAGTAATGTTATACAGCCTTGAGTCCCACGAAATGCGTACTTCTAGATTACAAGGCAGATTAGGGAAACCGTTCTATAAAAACTAACAAGGCGTGCGTACACTGTAATTATAGATAGGAAACATTTCCTTTATGAGACATACTGTCGTTATAAAACATGTTAACAATTTTCACAGTGTATTCACTTAGTGAAGAATAATGCAACACAAATAAAAATAGATTTATTTCTGAACTCCCAGATTTGTTAATGTATGTTAAAATGTCAGGTAGACATATTTGATAATTTCTAGCATGTTTTTCCAGGACCCCAAGTTGCACATCTATTTTCCCCGAGTCCATAGTAGGACACCGTTGGGAACAGTGTACCTAGATATAACAGGGAACATATTTCCGCAATGTCTGGCTTGTGGCGCATTAATGGCTTATCTACGTGCATAAAACAACAAAGTAGCTCAATGTTTGACAGTTGTCTGGTACATTGGAGCGGCACCAGGCATTAGTGAACAGGCAGTAATTAATGGCCATGTCGTGAATCAGCTCCCGGGCATTTAGGCAATGACAATACATCCTGTTTCATTGTAAATCAATATAATTAGGCCACATGTTGATTTGTCGTTAATTGATACTCTGCCCTCAATGCGAACCGCATGTCTGGCACCATAAAAAAGGCATCGGCACGTTACACAGTGTCAACACGGCCATGACACTGAACCAGCATGGGGCACATTGAATAATCTACGATTAGAAGAGATTTTCTGTACCTTGTACAAGGGTTATCGTTTAATAATATTCAAGTTCGTTCGATAAGACAGTATTAGCCGTCCATAAAGTCGCCCATAAGTGTCGAATAAAGTTGAGCCACATCATCCGTGGGACTCTATAGCATACAGAAAATGGTCTACATGTAGGAGCCTAGATTATTAAACAGGCCCCAGGAAATGCTGAATAGTAGACTGTGTGCATTGTTTAAACCTTGATGTACAGCGAGATTCTGGTAATCCAGTATATCCACGATAGAATAGTGACTATTGGACCTTCAAAATACATTGCCAGTATGTCTGGAATTTCGTAGGTTATCATCTACATGTCATCAGAGAAAAATCCCTCCTACCAGACCAAAGTTGTGTTTGATGTACTGTATTTTCTCTTCAGCCATGTAGACTGATGAATTTTAAAAATAGTACTTCATTGAATATTGCCATCTGAAGCTCAATGTAGGCAGGTAACTATATTTTACCTTCACCTGTTTATCAAAATTATATAAGTTTTAATGAGCAGTGTTTATAACTACATTGTAGATTCATTTTGATTATCCCAGGTATTGCAACTATAAATTACCCAGATGTCTTGAGGTATCTCTAAGTTATAAGAACGTCAAAGGAAAACAAAGTGATTCGGGAAGTGGCTTTCATGGAAAATGATCATGGGCACCGGAAAGTTCTGTAGTCAAATACACCAGTAAATATACGGCACATAGCCATTGTGCTATGGAAGCGGCCATTTTGCCACCCGACGCCATCCAAAACACCAAGTGGCAGGACCAATTTTCAATGGATTTTATCAAACATATTTTTGGGACTTGCCATGGAGGAATTTTCACCATCTCTCAATATTATCTATGATTATAACAACTGATAACATTGGTTGACCCCGACTACATTGGCGCTATCTTACAATCTCCTAGCGGATGATTGCAGAACTAGCAATCACTCTGTGCCCTATACGGCAGTCACTGGCGGGAAAAGAAAACAAGAGCAGACGACAATCCGCCTCTGCGCTTGTCTCCGGCTAGTGTTCAGTTAAGCAGTGTTATAGGGCATCAGCGTGAAGAAAAACAGGCTTGGGACCAGCCCATGGCGGCGGGCAGTGCCTTGGGACGCTAATCGGATGACCAGCACACAACCTTCCCCCACCTCCCGGCCACGGAAAGAGGGTCAGCCAAGGTTGTCCGTTACCATAGCGACGTTTGTCTTGGGATGCGATCTGCTGCTGGAGACTGCCATGTTGTACGAGCAGGACTTGGTGGACGAGTTCGATTTGTCACCGAAACTTGTATGCGCGACACGCATGGTATAAGAGAAATCCACTTTTCCATATACAGTACGTGTATATGTAATTGATTTTCCTTGTGTCAGAGATTTCAAGACGATACTGATTTGGCCTCATTTACGCCAATGAAACAGTGGTTTGAATCTTCCCACAAACCATCAGCCCCATGTCATGGCCGACAAGGATATGTTGTTCAAGTATTCCCGATATCTCTGAGGCAGAAAAATTCCCATGAAAGTATTTCAACTTTTTCCCCTGACCTCAGGTGACATTCCTGCTGTATAGTTAACATGCTTAAAATCGATCGCGACCACACAATGGAATATACCACAGGTGGGTCTAGATAGATGAGCGTGAGGAATCTAAAAAGAAAAATCAATTTATGACTACTGTATAGCTAGGTCACATAGTATACAGACATGTTGAATTGAGTGATGTTATAGAATCAACCATACACTGAGTGAGATGATATTATATTAAAACATTGTAAATAATTTTTTTTTTTTTTTTTAATTGAAAAAAATTAAAATAGAACATTGTAAATAACTGCAAATACCTATGCAAGTCATTATTAGCGTGTTAGTTTGTTAAGTACTTTCATATACCTTAATATTTGGATATCAGCCCAATAGAAAACAATTTATGTCCACGTGCATAAGTGTTTAGATACACGTAGATGGTAAAGATCTCTTTCCAACATTTATCAAAGAATAGTCTAAGAAAAACAAGAATCAGGCCACCTCTGGACTTCCCTCCACTGAGCTAAAACAAAATCAGGAAAAGAAATCCATTCAATCCTAGTTAATTGTCGAAACTAATTGCAAGTAGTCAGGTGGAAAAGAACCTTAGATCGGGGCGTGCACTTACAGAAATAAGAGTCAGAAAGCGGGTGATTGGACTGCAGAGGTTTATTTTAGGTTTGGAAACTTTTATTTCTGGGAAACTCGTCACGAAATCACTAGGTTTCAGTCTGACGTCAGTGATACTGAAAGTGGGTTATTAACCTTATTACTGTGACGACTAGCATGCTACAATGCCATAAAGAAATCAGAGGTATCAGGTGTTCAGATCTCTGAATGGAACCAATCTGCACTTGGAAATAACTCATATCGCGTGATTTCATGACGTTAGCACAGTGACCAGGTGGAATATTTCTGCCTTGCCTCTGATAATGTCATCTAAAATTTCTATGATTATAAGATTGTATCATACCTGTTTTCAGTTGTGTCAACGGTACCAACATATATTTCTAAATCAGGACGCGGATTGTTATCAATCGGACTAGAATCTCTGTGCATTATATATGATATGATATAATATATATATACCTTGGTTTCGGTCGCTAATATTATAATGGAGACACTCCCTATTCCTTTATTCTTTCGGTAAAATTTACAAAGCGTACCGTTCGTCTGCTACCGTTATTTATAGTCGGACCACTCGCTAAAAAAAGAGTAAAACTCAAATTCTGAAGAAGGCCACAAATAGGCTGAAACTACCGTAAATTCCCGCGTATAAGACGCACCCTGAGTTTGGGAGAATGCTATAAGACGCACCTGGGACCGGATTTTGAAGGTTTGATAGAAACCCGTGTATAAGCATTCCAAGTTTGGGCGAATCCTATAAGACGCTCCAGGGGTTTGGTTCGCGTATAAGACGCGTCTTATACGATTGAATTTACGGTAGTAGGGATAAAAAAGAGAGCCCATAAACGAATGAAGA
Organism: Alentia gelatinosa; assembly: GCA_950022655.1. Classification (NCBI taxonomy): domain Eukaryota; kingdom Metazoa; phylum Annelida; class Polychaeta; order Phyllodocida; family Polynoidae; genus Alentia; species Alentia gelatinosa. The sequence continues at coordinate 37,891,304 of OX465591.1, read as the reverse complement.
AGACTGGTATATACGAAGGATGCACTCATTAAGATTGATATCTAAATATCCAATTGGTCGTATCATGGTTTATTGGAACTTTCCCATCTAAGAATTGTATTAGTTCTGTCAAAGTCAATCATGTCCATCCAATATAAGGATCATTTTATTACTTCGCCCGTCTCAAATCGCTTAACCACAATGCAGGGGGATCCTCCAGACCAGTCGTAAGGTTATGGGTTCGACTGCCACTGCAGCCACCTTTCTTCTTTATCCCCTGCAGTGGTAGACTTACTGCTTTATCCTACCCCTGATAAAAAACTCCATAGGCTTATCATTGGGTCACTGTATTCGGTCTGGAGTTCAGAAAAATGAAAAATATTGCACTAGTGGGATACACTTCACAAATGACGTTATTTGTTAATGTAGAAGTAATTTAAACGGGCGGGGTAGGATAAATTCTAAACCAAACTCGAGTTAGTCATGTTATTGTTCATTGCACTCCGGCAAGATCGCGTATTACTGCTCTCGGCTTCGCCTCGCGCAGTAATACATGATCTTGCCATCGTGCAATAAACAACAACATGACTAACTCTTGTTTGGTTTCTCCATAGTATCAAAGGCCACCCATTCTCATTGCATGTCTATGGTGTGGGAAGAAAAAGACCACTCACCTCGGTAAATGTGTAGGGGTGAGATTTCTACCTATATTAATTTGATGGATTCGATCACCACCACTTTTTTTTAGTTTTTTTTTTTAGCAAACACTTTATTCATTCATTTGACATCAAATTGCATGTGACTTTCCCTCAATCAACATTTGTTCCTTATCGAAGTCAATGATTCAAATATCTGAGATATACTTTTCTCCGTTAAAAACATAATATGGGTGCTTTGCTCCCTTTTTTTATTTTATGATGAAAACAAAAAATAAAAAATATCACCACTAGGTGTGGAAAAGCAGTGAGAAAAAGCTTCATAAATTGGTGGCATCATGGCTTGTGAATATTCCAACACAGGGTGCTAATGATGACATTACACTCAATCACATTGATCTATAGGGATGGCAGTTTTCCATGGAAATCCTTGTTTTCATTTCCAGTTTAAGAAATGATCTCTTTTGTCTAAAACAAAGATAGCATAAATTGAGTCTCATTCACGCCAATAAAACTGTGATTTAAACCTTCCCATTCACCCCAGCCTCGAACATGGATGTATTTTCCATGTTTTCTCGGTCTCTCTGAAGCAGTAATGCCACATGAAAAGTATTTCCAGTTTCTTTCCTTTATCTCAACCCTGGTATTTTTTCTCCATTCACATTATGAACTTGTACCCAACGCCCTTGAGATATTTACAAAAAAAATATCCAAAGGGGGATTATGTCACAAATGTTAGCCCATTAGTCAATATGAAGGGTTTGATAAATTCAGAAACCCATTCGAGTTTAGGGTCAGAGCTTGATCCCATCTCGTTTGGATCACTACGTAATTCACACGGTTCTGCCTTGTGAATTACCACGCGATTCAAACTCGATGGGATTCAACCTCTGACACTAAACTTTCATAAGTTTCCTCTATAGACCCCAATAACGCCCTTGTATCTAAAGCGGGTTAAATACAACACAGTGTGGTCCTCCACTGCCTGCCCTGGAGGAGGATATAGGAGAGCCGTGACTTAACTGACGTGCACAGAGGCGTGTGATTAGGAGACGGGGACGGCGTGTACCTCCTGTGAGCTGCAGACATCTGTAAACCGCCCCCCGACATACGCGTCTAACCACACAGCACCCACTGTGCACCGTGCCGCTACCCTGACTGATGAGAAGCAGCGACGGGACATGACAGTGGGTGGCAGGTATATTGGTTTGATATACGTGTAGTTATACGTGTTGTCATCTCCACTGATTCTGTCTTCTTTAGTATCTTGAGGTATATAGTAACTCTTACTGTCTCATATATGGCGATACATTCCAAGTCTCGCGAAGAAATAATATCAAGCATATGCTACCGGCTGTGGGGAGTTAGCCCAGTGGTAAAGAGCACTGGAATCTTTTTTCCCCCCTTTTTTTTAAAGAGCAGTGTATCCATACAATCGTATCCATGCACATTTGCCATACTGCAATCGTATCCATGCACATTTGCCATACTGTACATTTTCCATACTGGACTCGTAATCCCCAGGCTATCGGATTTTGCAGGTTCTAGTCCCACTGCTGCCACTTTTCTCCTTCACCCCCAGCAGTGGTAGATTTACTGCTATATCAAAGGCCACTTGTTCTCATAACATGTCTATGTGGTGTGGTAAGTAAAAGAAAATCCACTTCAGAAAATGTGTAGGGTTGAGATTTCTACCTAAATTCACCTCATAGATTCAATTAAACCCAAAGTAAGTCTCAAAGAACATATTGGACGCTGAACTACCCAAACAAACAACCAACCAAAAAGCGGCTGTGCCATCTGTACATGGTTAGCTGGCATAGCCAAAGAACTTTGTACACAGACGTTCAATATCTTACTAAAACTAAGATCTATCAAGATACTTTGGTCATAAAGAATTATTCTAATGATCATTTAAATAAACCCTGTTACACAAAAGAAAGACAGTACTTACTACATTGTAGTGCCGAAGAGATCGCTACACGAATGATAACTATACTGAATTAAGGAACACTACTGTTTTCACAGTGGGTAAAAAATAGACACATAAGAAAATACCAAGAAGAAAACAAATCTTTTGTTGCCATAAAACGGAATCTTGCTCACGGCCCAAAAGGACGCGGAGAGTGACCTCGGGGTTGAGGCGGAAGTAAGCTTTCTGCCAGTGCCCTCGGTTGCCATGGTAACGTGGCATGGCCTTTGGCGGTCGGGGGCAGTGTGAGAGGTGTGGGGATGATGCAGGGTGGTGGTCGCGCTCACTGGGCACGCGGGGGTGGGCGGGGGAGAAGGGCCTTCAGGTGTGAGACCATTAAGTCCGTATTAAGTCCCCCTGATGCCCGCTTAAGTGAGTGGGGATCGTAGCCCCGTATTAAAGCTACACCACGCCCTACGGTCCACCCACCTACGGTCCACCCCCGCCCACCCCCGCCCACCCCCTACCTCCACGTGAGCCACCCTAGTGTCGCTGACGGCCACCAGGCGACTGCCAGCGCTTCTCATATGATTTGATATTATCAAAAAGAAGGGCATATGGTCCCTGTGATACTGAAAGTAAAATACGAGCAGGAAGTTATCCAGGGGCCCGTTTGATAATCTAAGATCGTACATTAATACCCCTTTATGTACCTCGAACCAGGGTTATCATTTAATGATATTTAGGTTTTTTAACAAGACAGTATTAGACATTTATAATCTATAATTGTTAAATAAAGTTTACCCACGTCGTCGCTGGCTCTCTGTGGTCTTCCTGTACGATCCGAGATTATTAAACGGGCCCCAGGATAGTGCTGATCAGGTATTGTCATTCTTTCCATATCGTTTATCAGTTGAGTATTGAGAAACCGTTGGAATGCAAAATGAAAAATTAATTCTGTAGAAATAATACTTTGTTAATCTTTATACTGCTTATCATTTATAATTTCCTGTAGCTTCCTGTGTGGTATTGGACATGAATCCGAAAGAGAAATATATATCAGTCATACTATTTAGCAAAGATATTAGATTTATCATAGCCTTTTTGATGTTTAATAAAGGCTGGTTTCTCCTCTCGAAATAGAAGTTTCTTGGAAATGCGGCATGAAAAAACAACAAAGATAATGTACTTTGCTAGTAAATATCCGCATATGATAGGCTTCAGGAAATAGAAAGGGAGTCCCCTTTAGAGAAAACCATCATCATTTATTGCCAGAGGGGGCAGAATAAAAAGTGATACGAGAATTCAACTAGACGCACTTTGCTCGCCGCCCGCCATCGTCGCGCCCTCTGGTGTCTGGAGGTCAGAGCTCACAGGTCAAAGGTCAAATTGTGCTCCGACTAGACTGCCCCCTGGCGTTGCGTCACTCGGAGGTCAAGGTCACACGAGGTCGACAAACTGGTCATGAAATGTGAAGTGTTTTGACAAACTCAGTCGGAAAGAAATGCATAACTCGTGAAAAACATGAATTGTAACTACATGTTTTCAGGGATGCAAGTTTTCCGATAGATGAATTCCGACATTCCCTACACACCGACAGCAACGTAATGTTCGAGAGGCGTCTGTGGTTTAGTTTCACGTGTATATCTCTTCAAATATTAAAGTAACAATATTAAAGTAACAATATATTAGAATATATCGATTCATAGCCAATATGTTCCAAATAATGTTATAAATGCTCCTTTATTTAAGTGTTCTGAATTCTCTATATTATATCTCAGTCCCATCTTTAATCCCTTTTTTTTATAAACATTGGTCGATAGTATTCCATGATATGAAAAATAATGTGGCAAAATTACTCAAGCTCAGGATTTCCCCCTCATTGCTCCCACTGCCATTGCTGCAAACTATGATTAATACAGAGAATTCGTTTCTGACCTTTACCGATCTAATTACTGAGACGATCAAATGACCAGAATCAAATCAACTATATATGCTGCATACATAGTTGATGTCTTCTCAATGGGTCCCTTTTGTCCTTTAAAAAAATACAAATCCTATTGCCTCTAGTTGGTATCCATCCCTGTTTTGATCAATTCGACCGGACCCTAGAAAACGTAGGGAACCTGAGAGAATATTCAACAATAAACCCAGAACTTGTTGAAACTTTAAATCAAAATATTTGTTAGCGCAGTTGACCCACAACACACGAGGTTCCTTTGTTCTCTTGGAGTGTTCCCGGTCAATGATAAACGTCCATTTCCCGCGCTGGCAGTTTATAGAACTTGAGGCAGACGACATTTTCTGGGTGGTCTGCTACGCCTGCCGTTGCCTGCTGCCACTTAAACACATCCATTTTTGGCTATATGTATATATATTTCCATTACGGCTGGATAGACTGTAAAGGCCAGACCCCAGACTACGCGCGCGATTCGGTCCTAGAAGAAAACTCCATTACCGTGTCTGAAGAAATAAAACTCTGCTCTAAAAACCTGATATTGATTGCGCAAAGCACGGAACGTTCATGTATAACAAGAGAAGGCCAATTCCTCTATGAATGTTCCCGTTCTTCATTTGTGTGTAGCAGAATTACAGGTCTTATCATTTAACCCTGTGTAATAGTATCAAGTAACGTTCTATACTGGCGTAGGAGACATCACACTTTGTATTGCACGGTAATAAGAGAAAACGTAGTTAGTGAGCCCGTAGAGATTGCAGTTTGATGTCTTTTGTGCCATAAAATTGGTCCCGAGGCGGAGGGATATATTTTATGGGACAAAATACAGAGAATGAATCACTACGGGTTCCCTCTCTACATTTTCTTATTATTATACACCTAAAAGCATGTCCTTTTATGTATTTGCGAGGTACACTACATGTACAGTCCGCCCGAACATTCACTACGTCTCAGTGAGCCCGAGTATTCTACTACACCCCTAGAATATGGTAGTATTTCATAGAAGTCCAGCCGTAGTGTATTATGATATACACTGAAAACAGCTAGATGTTATGACTGGAGAGTATAGAACCAGGAATAAGCATGCGATTGAAAAAAAGAGGACACTACGCTGAGATGTATAGCTATTGCTAGATGCTGTTCCGTAAGGTAGAGATATGGAGTACTTGGTTTATTGACAGGTAATTATATAGAACGTCCTGACCATGCTGTACAAGTCACAGAACGAGATGCTAATTTATGGTTTGTACGGACCGAGGCGTTACGCCGAGTTCCGTACAAACGGTAAATCATCATCGAGTTCTGTGGCTTGTACAAGCATGGTTGGACGTTATATATTTACTATATACCCAAAATATAATTAAAAAAAACTTCTTTTAGGTTAAAAACCAATATCTTAATAAACGTGTATGGCAAGGTGGTCCGTATTTTAGTGTACGGACCAGTGGTCCGTACAGTATTTTTACGTTATATGGCAAAACGGTGCATATTTACAGTATATACGGCATGGGTATATAGTAAATGATGATACTCTCACGATCTGTTTCACTGTATGAGCAACTCGCTCAACGTTTCAACTCCGTCCTTCTCCTGAGCTTTCTCGCCAACCTTCCTTTCTAGAGGTGCTGTAATCTCGTAGCAGACTGATCCTTTGCGAATCTTAACACGCGGTGGAAGCTCGGACGTTTCCCGCGCTTTTTGTTGTGATACAGTGGCAGACTGCTGCAGAAAACCTGGCCTCCAAGGTGTAGGGGATTTACTTTAGGATCTATTGGCCCATGAGGTCCAACCTTCCCTACTCACATAATACTTCTCTATTGTTCCATCTTCAAACAAGAATGTCGTGTCAAATCCATTAACGTAATATATAATTGATCTGGATTTTTTTCTAATTGAGGCACGAAAGTAGTATATATATATATATATATATATATATATATATATATATATATATATATATATATATATATATATATATTCATAGTCATTCTATTCCGAAAGAATGTGATGAATGATTCTTTTTATAACTGTTTTAAATCTCAGACTTTTTTCCTCAGTCCCGACTTTCATCCTTGAATATTGGTGGATAAAAGTCGTCTTATGTGTTTGTTATAAATTGCTTAGCAATCAGGGGAAATGCATTTGTCTAGGATCTCCCAGGATACTGATAGTTCATAGAAACTTTATTGATATGTTACTGTCGGTGGCAGGGTTATTTGTTATATATTCCTGTGTAAATAAATCCTGGATGTTGCTGGAGTCTTCGGTATCCTCATGGGAAGATTTAATAGCAATCAGCGCGGTTCGCTATGTGCCCAGCTATGTGAGGTTATAGAGGTGCAGACTATGAGAGTGTTGAGAGCTGATGCTTATGTTAAAAACAGAACAGGTTTGTTTGTACGGTAGACCATCCAGCACTGCTTGTGTTAAAAACACCGAAACTGTAGACGTATATGTTTGGCTCAGCTTACACTCTGCAAGAGAAAGAACAGCTAGTAACCATTCAAGTCGACATTGTGCATGGCATTCGGCGCGGGTTAGACTACATACGCTATGTCGTGATATAGTGTGTATCTTGTACGACAAAGGGATATAGATTACGTTTTATTATCCCCCTCCCTAATAAAAAATGTCCAGAGAAAATCTATAGGAACTCTGTTTGCGTATACGGATAGATTGTACTCTCCAGGTGAGATAAAACGCGCATATATGGAAGAAAAAAACAGTGCGTACGGAAACCTAGTGCACTAATATCGGCATCAAGTTGGATGATAGATAAAATAGAGATTTTAAAAACTTTTTTCATGCTGCCAATGAAAGCACAAATGCCACGTCTCGTGCATATCGATAAATACAATATAGACTGGTTATAATAGCGGATGTGTGCTCCTCGGGGTTGACCCTACACAAAATCCTCGCAAACGCTTGGATATTACCACGCGTCCACTCCTCGAAGCATACGGCCGCTTGTATCTGAAACCAGTCAATATTTATATAGAACTACATCGAGAATCGTATAAATACACAATACTCCACGAGTTTGGATGTGCCGCAATCGTCATCGAGGCGAAGCCGAGTGGCGATTACGGTATATCCAAACGAGTGGAGTATTGTGTATTTTACGATTCGAGTGTGGTTCTGGATTTATCTCACCCCTGTCTCTGCCATTAAATAGCATCACAACATCAAAATCGTTAAAATATACTTAGCAAATCCATATGACGTCATCTCACATACACAACGCCACGGCCATGGCGTAGTATAGTTACTATATTTTTTTCTGATGGTATTTCTATGGCTACGCTTGTACCAGGGGTGAGATAATGTGTATATATGCCACGTACACGTACACGGCACTGCTGTTACTATACCCTCCCCCTCACAGAGGCATCACTCGCCTCACTGCCACTGCTGATATATAAGGGTAAAAAGCCAACCCCACCAGGGACAGGCAAGACGCCATGGCGAGGCGGCGTAACTGAGGCTGTTGCTATGGCGACTGGTCGTCACGGTCATCACCATGGTGACGAGGGACGCCCCTGGCCGGTGCAGATAGAGCGCTGAGTTATGGCGGGCGGACCAGGCGGCTGGTCAGGAAATAGTGCCGTCTAAATGACTGCTGACTGAGGCAGTCTGCACTACTGTAGAGGCCAGTATATAGTGCAGGTGGCGCCCCCTATGCGACAGGGGTCGCGGCCAGTCGTCAAGTGGCCGTGTCGCAGCTCATAGAACACTGTCTGACCCTAGCTCCCCCTACCCACCCCGCTCACACGTGCGCAGAGCTTGGGGCAGGTCTGATCACCCAGCAGTGTCTCAGCCCACCTCCAGATATCCCACTCCGTTACTTTCTTCTTGTTCCATCTCAGAGTCTCAACCCAACCCTCGTGTATGCCCCTTCCACTCCCATCCCCTTCCTTGTGTATATCCCTCCCCCTCCCACCCCAACCCTCTTGTACATAGGGCACATAGATATTGTGTCATTTAGGTGGCCATCTTGCCACCACCGGGTGGCGACTCCTGTTATCAATGCGTTTTATTATTTATGCGTATTATTTTTTGGTTTGCCATAAAAAGGGTTTTTGCCTTGACTCATGATTTTCTATAGATTATGACAGCAGAAAATAGTGGTTTTCCCCCAACTACAATCGTGCTATCTTACACCTTCGCACAGTGGACCAGAAAACGCATGCGATTCTTGTGCAGCCCCCACTGCGCGCGCCCCACTGTGGAGGTGGACAGCCCTTGCGATATACTGTACCTGCGGTTTGGGGGAGCCCCCAAATCGCAGGGAGAAAAATCGCACAGTGGGTTTTGCCCTTGAAGGCTTGAACCCACTGTGCCCCCTGTGGAGAGGGTCGTCGTCCGCCTGTTCCCAAATCGCAGCCTAACCCTGGCCAAAGTCGCAGAGTGGACCCTAAAATGCATGTGATTCCTGTCCCGATCCCGGCTGTGCACATCCCACTGCGGAGTTCGACAGACCTTGCGATAAATTGCCCCTCGCTGCGATTCATGTAGGAAAAATATAGCAGGGAGATATATCGTCCAGCGGGTTACGGCCTTAACGGGTGACGAACTCGTAATAACAGCACCAGGATGTGTGTCCAATACGGCCTACTTTTTCAATGTATACCACATAAAAATATATGGAAAAGGAGAAAATTCCAGTACATTTTGAAATACTTTTCAGTTACTTTGCGTTATGCATTAATTTTCAGGGATGGCAGTTTTCCGTTCGATTTTCCATGGGAATCCATGTTTTCATTTCCAGTTAATAAAATTCTTTGTTCTTGTGTAAAACGAGTCTAATTTGAGCCTCATACATGTCAAGAAAAGATTGATTTCAACCACAATACACACCGTCAGCCCCATTCCATGGCCAACACTGATATGTGATAAAAGAATTTCCCCAACCGCGGAATTAACCATCCATCGGAACGGAAAAAATTACATGAACAACACTGATATGTTTTCCATGTTTTCTCGGTCTCCATGAGACAGTAAATTTCATATGAAAAATATTTCTACTATATTGTTGTGACCCTAACTGACATCCCTGCATTCATTTTTACATAGTGAATATCCTTACCCAAGTTATAGGTACCCGTTACTGGCAGGTCTCAGTGCCGAGGTCACCTATTGAGAAATGAGGGAACCTACCTGATGGGACTGGTGTATAGACAATCAAATTGTAAACCCATGAACGAGGCTGGGGTGGAGAGCAATGATCTATTTGTTCACCCTCTTGGTCGCCTTGCCTCCGCATGGTGCAGGCCAGATATGCTTGCATGATAGCATAATTATTTAAAGCGATGGGGGTGGGGAGTTACCTCAGTGGTAAAGAATATTGGACTCATAATCCCAAGGTTGTCAGACTTTTTGGGTTCGAGTCCCACTGCCGCCACTCTTCTCCTTCACCCCCAGCAGTGGTAGATTTACTGCTATATCAAAGGCCAATCCTTCTCATATCATGTCTATGTGGTGTGGTGTGCAGCCACCTTTCTCCTTCATCCCCAGCAGTGGTAGATTTACTGCTATATCAAAGGCCAATCCTTCTCATACCATGTCTGTTTGGTGTGGGAAGTAAAAGATTTGTAGGAGTGAGAGTTCTACCTCAATGCATTACATAGATTCGATCACCATCCTCGTGATGTAAAAGATGCTTATGTCTATACCACATAACAATTTATGGAAAAGGAGAAAATTACAGTATATTTGGGAATATTTTCAGTTACTTTGCGTTATGCATTAATTTTCAGGGATGACAGTTTTCCGTTCGCTTTTCCAAGGGAATCCGTGTTTTCATTTCTAGTTGATAAAATTCATTATTCTCGTGTAAAACTAATAAGATAAAACTAATTTGAGCCTCATACATGTCAAGAAAAGATTGATTTCAACCACAATACACTCCGTCAGCTGTATTCCATGGCCAACACTGATATGTTTTCCATGTTTTCTCAATCTCCCTGAGACAGAAAATTCCATATCAAAAATATGTCTACTGTTTCGTTGTGACCCCAACTGACATCTCTGCATTATTTTGCATAGTAAGTATCCTTACCGAAATTGAAAGTACGCGTTACTGGCAGGCCTGAGTCACCTATTGAGAAATGGGGAACTAGCCTAACGGGACTGGTGTATAGACAATCAAATTGTAAAACCGTGAATGAGACTGGCCATGACGCTGATGGACGTGATAACAGAGCTGATCTGCAGGGCTTTGGTTAGACTTGCTCAAGTCTTTGATTATGAACATAAATTCAATGAATAAAATAAATTACCAGGAATCAAGTGTCAGCCAGGCCAAGGGGAGAGTAGGTGGAGGGGTAAGGAGGGCGTGGGTGGCGGTAGGCAGCAGTAGGAGTAGGACACAGGGACTGAGGCTAGTCTAGGCTTTGGTGTGTCATTGACGACCGCACGAAGACGATGCAGGTCAATGGTGACTGAGGAGCTCAACCGCGACAAGGCACATCCGGATGTGGCATACCACAACGAAAACAAGCAATAGTGGATGCACACCAAACAATATCAGCTCGCTTTATAACACAGGGATGTCAGTTTTCCTTGTTTCCACGGAATTCCGTGCTTTCATTTTTGGAATAAGAAATCCTTTTTTCTTGTGTAAAATGAGCATAACAATAAAAAAAATACTACAAATCAGCATGACTCATGATTCTCCAATTAACCTGCATCCAGACCCATGTTCTTTACTGATAATGTTATTTGTATCTACTATATTTCTGGTCTTTTGGTGTAAATATAGATCTAATATCTAACCATGTATTGCCAGGAAAAATATTTCCGCGTTTTTTCTGACCCCAATTGAAATCCCTGATAACATTTATGACGGCTTCAACCATTCCCGATTCAGGAATGGTTACGTATGCAGCACACTAAAAAAAAGAGTGAGAAAGTAAAGGCTATTCGTTCCCGGTAGAACATTTTACAGGAGCGATTTGAGAGAGGAGGCTCCTGGGGAATTAGTGAAAGAAACATTACCCTGGAGAGGGCCAGAGACCTTAGGAGCGTATTTTCTTTGTCCCATTTTTTATTTAGAATTAAAGTGTTTGGCAATTTATAGAGAGTTGTGGCACAATGGGGAACGGTGGGGATAAGTGATGTAAGTGAGGTTGTGGGCAGGGATTTGTGTTTAGGTGAATAAGGTTATTTTCTATATGGAGATGGGGAATACGGAGTCCAAGACACACGTGTATGAGCCCTCTAGGATGATATAATCTTGTACACCACTCCAAACGGTTTCAAAATGTAATACTTATTTGGAGCTGGATCAAGAATCATATAAATACACAATACTCCATGAGTTTGGGTGTGCCACAATCGTCATCGAGAGAAAGCCGAGTGACAATTACAGTATATCCAAACGAGTGGAGTATTGTGTATTTTACGATTTGAGTGTGGTTCTGGATTTACCTCACCCCTTTCAATGACATTAAATAGCATCACAATATCAGAATAATTCAAATTACTTCGCAAATCCAGTAAGGGACTTTAAATAACCATGTTGATGTCTTGTCTACTTTCTGAAATCCTGGCCGCTGATTGGTCAGTTCCCTATGACGTCATCTCCCATCACTCCACCACAATGATGGCATAGTATTGGCACTTTATGTGGGTGATCGATGCGTATAATTATTTACTGTCATACCTATGGCTAAACTTGTACCAGGGGTGAGATAAAGGAGCGCTATCCTCTCCTGGAGTTCTCTAAATTAACCCGTTCCCCTGGCTGAAGCTACTTGAGAATGAAATCCATTGTTACTAGAGATAAAAGAATATATAGCCGGGTTTCTATCAAGAACTATCTCACTGCATATGTATAGGTTATACTTCTCCTATTTAAGTCAATTGTAAAGGCTCCCCCTACTCTGGTGCTCGTCCACTGAAGAAAGCATCGGTCGCCGTTGTCTCGCGGTGCGTTGTTATTCAGCCCGCCAGAGAGGGATAGAAAGACAATGCTTTCACAGAACTCTTAATTAGGAAGGGATCGAATGATAATATCCCTTCTGTGGTCTTTGTCAAATGCTGGCAGCGAGGCAATGGGAGTTGAATTAGCTTTGTTTCGCCGTGCTATGTTGGGATTCAGTAGCTATCTGTACCCTCCTCCAATAGAAAGCCAGGAATTAATTGTATAGATTAAGATTATGGAAAAAAATTGTTAATTCTATTTTAATCATAGTAGGGCTCTAAACGCCTCGATTTTTATTGCTGAAAAAGATTGAGGGGAAACAATGAAAAAAATTAATCGAAATTAAACAGGAATTGCCTCTTGTAATGAGGAAGAATGCTATTGTTTGGATGTTTATTGTTAATTATACCAGTCTTTCAATAAAACGTACAGATAAAAAGCCCGGCAAGAAAAGGATGGCAGGAGCAGTCCTGTGTCCAGTGCGACTCTGTGGAGAATGCTCAATTCGGCAGTGGGAGATAAGATCATAACGTACCAGCAATCGATGCAATATCGAGATATATGGGGAATAAATTGCGGCTGGGGATTTGTCTTTGGAGACGTAGAATTTGGCAGGAATCGAGGCAGAGAGAGCGCGAGGGAACCCTGACCTGAGTCACCGTAGACTAGTATTGAGGCAGCGGGGTGTGTAGGGGTGGGATGCAGAGGAAGAAGGCACTTCACCCCGTGAATCAATAGAACTGTGCCCGCCCGCCCCCCGCTCTGCCCGGCCGCCCCCCGCCTGGCCGCACCCCGCCCGCCCGGCCCGCCCACCGCCCGCCCGCCCCACCGCCAGCCCTGATGTATGCAGCGTTATCGACCCGAGTAACAGGAAACTGCCCTTGCTCCCGCGTTCCTGAGGAGGGTTTCTTTTAAATACCGCCAGAAACCACTTAGGGGGGAAAGGAGGGGAGGGTTGAGATACAGTAGGAATACTTTGCGCCAGTTAGCGTCAGTTGGGAGACAGGGAAGTAGGAGGTGGTGTTTTTTCCTTTGTTTTCGAGTAGAGATCGTAGAGTTGGGAATTGATACTCCCTTGGACTTGAGTATGATATTTAATAACTTTATGAGATAGGTAGATGTTATTTGTACGTACATGATTTGATCAATTATCCAATTTACCGCATTACGTCACTCACGACACTCCAAATAATGTTAAAAAGATATCAAGACTGTGTTACTCTCCACACTCCAAATAATGTTGAGAACTATCGAGACTGTAAATAAAGATGTTCAAATTGTTGTTTTATCAAAACCATTTGAGTTGTCCAAGGTTTGCTATAGCAATATACATTAGTACTTTACTAAACCGGATCCTTCAACTTAAGCTAACCTCTCCAGAAATTCCTTCTGGGAATCAAATCTAGATCGTATAATTTGAATATGAAAATGGCTTCCATGTAAGCTTAGAAACTGAAGATCAGCACAACTTTATCCAGAATGGTTTCTGTATTGATAACACCTCTTGATGGTTTTCCCAGCTGGGATTCCAGGCCAGAAGTCTACTACGACGAACCAAGCATACCTATCTCTATACAGTCTGATATTTCAAAAATGATGTTTTATGAGAACTTGAGTGTTTACTTGTAACTCAGAGATGGCAGTTTTCTTCTTTCCAAGGAAATCCTTGTTTTCATTTCCAGCTTATAAATGTCTTTTTACTTATGTAAAACGAAGAGATAACAGATTGGCCTCATTCACACGATAAGTTACATAAAATAAACTTGGAATTCATGAGATATCGTTAATTAAATATGTACCTCGAGTTTGTACCCCGATTTTGTACTGTCTAAGTCATGGAACTCATATGTATTTGGAAATACGCTGCAAGCAGTTTGAAAAAGAAACCACAATAATTTTAAATTCTACAGAAAAAATACTTCCTTTCGTTCTTTTTTCATGACCCCCACCTGACAACCCTGCTTGTTTCATGTCCCACAATTTACCACTACTTAGTAACTTGGACTTTGAGGCGTCATCACGATTCTGTGCCCTCTAAAGCTGATTGATGTGGTGCCTGTTCAGTGGACCATGACCTCAGCCCGGTGATGGTCCATTCAGGGTGAACAGCGAGGCACCTTCTCTCAGCGGACTGTACCTGGCCTGATATGGGCCTAACCACGAGACACACGAGGTACCAGCTGTGATGTCATTGCCAGAGAAGGTCGCAACCTTCGCTGGTACTTGGCAAGCGTCGTCGGACATGAACGTCCAGCAGAGCATGCGCCAAGGACCAGCGAGGCGTTCGCTGGTACTGGGCGGTGTGCTAGATAGGCGAGGTGGGTACCAGCAGCCTCCGAACGCTCCTATTTAGGCCTGTCTTTGTTAATGTGTTTGCAAAGTTCTGTAGCTTATTTCTGGTATCAGAAACTAAAAAAAAACGAATTATTTTTTGTAGTTTTTATATTTAGCCATAGAATAAAAATTTCTGAATATACAGCATTATTCTTTTAGAGATGGCAGTTTTCATTTTCAGTTTATGGATTTCCTTTTTCTTGTTTAAAACAAACAGATAAATTGGGCTTCATTCATACTAGCAAACAGTGGTTAAAACTTCCCACAGACCCCAGCCCCATTCCATGGCGATATATATTTATCTCACCCCAGATATTTTTTCTCCATAGACTTAACTTCGCCTTGTGAATTACTACGTGATTAAAACTCGATGGGATACGAGCTCAGACCCTAAACTTTCATGGTTTTCCTCTATAGTATTCCATGATTTCACAGGCTCCTCGAGGTCGTAAATTCCACAGGAAAAATTTTTCTTCTTTCCTCCCCAATGATATCCCTGATTTATAGATAAACTTATCAATGAACTGTATTATGTATATTGAGTGTAGAATCCCTCTTTTAAACAGTAAATATTAGTAAAACAATAATATCAGTGATGTAAAATTCAGATGTATACCAGACCACAAAGGTGTTGCTGATGCCAAACAGCCTCAAGACAGGGGAATGTTAATTTCTTTGTTTTGCTCACATAGAAGTCCAATAAAATGCAATAGAAGGCTGTGCCGTTCCTTTAAGTAAAGGTCAAGACTTACAGACTGACACGTAGTCTGCCTGACCTTTGTGCACTTGACAGGTCTTGAAGTTTGCACAGCGCCACTGAACGGCAGCCTGCTAAACACCAGTGGCCCCACTCTCCCCCCACATCCTATGGTCTAACGTATATGCCAGGTGTGTGTCCACAGGGTGCAGGCGGGCGCTGGACCGGAGGATTTTAAGGTGGTCCTTGAACGCTTCTGCTGAGTCTCAATCAAAGATGGCAGTTTTCCTAGCTTCCAAGGAAATCCTTGTTTCCATTGTCAGTGTTTAAAATTATTTTTTTCTTGTCTGAAACAAAGAGAACAAATTGGGCTTCATTCACACACACAAAAGTAGTTCAAACCTCCCCACACGTCCCAGCCCCATTCCATGGCCAGTAACGATGTGTTTTCCATGTTTTCTCAGACTATCTGAGGCAGTTAATTCCATATCAAAAATATTTCCTCTTTTTTTCTTGACCCCAACTGACATCCCTGGATCATAATTAGAGAACGGATATTGAACTCTGAGAAGATTCTCAGATGAAATTTGTGCTATAGTGTAAGTTAATCCACTCAGTCCCATTCAGTTTGAGTGGATGGAATATCCGCGTGTGCGAGTGAAAGCCTTGCATTTCGACATATATTTTCCACTGACCGATTAATGGAGTTTTCCCAATAGTCGGTCGGTGGTGGGCAACGATTGCACGTCAGTGTCTAAAAATCAGTGAGGGTGCAGTGTCTTCCTTCTTTTTGCTGCATTTGACAGATCCATACTGACTGAAGTCGTTTGGTGGTGGCCTTAGTGTATGATCTATGCACAATTAATCGGTGAGCACTACTTTGCATGCAGGTTTCCATTCACCGACCTGGGTCGGTGGTTCCCGACTGCAGATCAATGGCGAATAGTCGACCAGTGGAAAATGGCTTTATCCGATGCTTGTTGGTGATGTTCACCACACACTGAACCATGTTTAAGGCTGTTTATCTTGAAAACGCTTCGAGATTTTCCACCTTTTTCTCTTCGTTTTCCCAACTTAATGTTATAGAGGTGGCAGTATTCCACTTTTCCTTGTTTTCATTTCCAATTCATGAAATTATTTGTTCTTGTATAAATCAAAGAGAGTATAAATTGAGCTACATTCCTGCCAATAAAACAGTGGCCTGAACCTCCCCATACACCCTCATTGGCATTCCATGAAAACACTGATATGTTTTCCATGTTTTCTCGGTTCTCTCTGAGTCAGTAAATTTCCCATGAAAAAGGATTTCCACTTTTTCCCTGTCTCCAACTGACATATTGCCAGGTTTATATTATGATAAGAGCTTCTTTGCAACCTTCTGTTCAGGTGCATTTAACCTAGTTTGATAGTGGTAGGTAGTCTCAATAAACAAAAGGTTTGACAGACCTTTCCTGTTAGAAAATAAAAGAACAACAATCTAGGTATTAGGATATTAGCAATTTAACTGGCGGGTAAGTGTCAATAGGAGATTGATAGTGATGTAACTGTCACCTCGGAAACATCATGCTGATATTACAGTGAATGCCTACCGCCATTTCCCAGTCTCAGTGCCTCTGGCTTTTACCCAATCATCTCCAAGCTGCTAAAATGAGACGTTCATTTCCTCATGATGGTCTTAATGTGATTACTGTACTCCAGGAAGGCCTAGTCAACACACATACCCTTAGGCGACGATGTTTTTACATCTCGACATTGGATTATTCTGTTATAGCAGAGGTGTTCTTCCCATGTCTTGTAAATCGACATAGGAATTTAGCTGGGAAACAAATCAAGGTGTTTTGTTATTTTTTGGTCTATGTGAATGTGGGGTGTGGGTGGGGTGCGTGTACAGCAGTCGTCAATACGACTCCACGCATGTTGCATGGCGGGATAGATTACCATAATCAAAACAGGGTTACCATGGCTACAAGATGGAATCACCATCACGGAAACGCCCAGGTAGTTCACGGCCTCTCGGTCGGCGGCCATTACTATCAAGGTCGGCCAAGGTCAGCGGGAAGGGTCAAGGTCGGCCGGAGCCGTGTCGCCGTTGTGGCTCACCAGAGGGCATCACCGGTGAACAGGTTTGGCAGAACGGTGGTCGCACTTCCCATTTACAGGAAGGGAGGTTGTAACGAGGGACGGGTGGGTGGGCATGTTAGGCCCACTCAGGCCTACGTAGGCTGGCCTGGGAGGCCGGAGAAGATGGAGGCCATGTCCATGTGGTGTGTACATGTCTCTGCTGGGTGCACCTGCCTTCTTTGAGTGATGGACGGGTACCCGTTTGTACAGGGGTGGGACTGGTGTCTTGCCTGGTATAGAACCACACACTGCTACAGCCGCACTCCGTGTATTGGCAGATGTGTGAAAACCCGAATCAGTAAATAGGGAGTTTTGACCTTATTAACCCTTTAAGGGCGAATAATGCCTTGAGGCATCATCCAGTCCAGGGCGAATGATGCCTTGAGGCATCATCCAGTCCAGGGCGAATGATGCCTTGAAGCATCATTTCTCAAAAATCTACAAAATTGTTTTTAACTAAAAATAATGGAGGAACATTAATGAAATTTTCACAGAATGTATATACAATACCATTATTAGTATTTCTATTCAAAAGAAATAAAATATTTAAGATTATATATCATATCACATGATTAAACAATTGAATTATGGGTTTTAACAACTGTGTGGCCGTCCCCTAGCGGGATAAAGTGCCACGAGCACCCGTCCTGCAGGTGGTAGCTTGGCCACAGGCACCCGACCCGTCCTTAAAGGGTTAAGCGATATCAAACAGCCATACTTTGGTTAAATGCAGGCAGTGTTTCTGAGCAATATTCAATTTGATACCCACTGTTCAGTCACCTGAAATTGTAATCAATCATTCAGAAGTGACTTCAAACAATCACAAATCCATTCATTCTTTCACTGTTTGTTTACCTCGCCCAATATCATTAAAATTTACCCATGAAATTAGTTAGATTCAGATTCCCTTTGATTAAGTTCTTTCAAACGAAATAAGAGTTAATTAATCAGAAATGTCCACCCCTTGATTAAAAATCATTTTACTGCCAACACCGTGATTATTATAATCATCATGTTTGTATAGTGGATAATTTAATATCAATTATCATGTGCCATATAGAAATATTCACTGTAATACATGTTTAATGTACTGTTCTCTGTCTTTGCAGGTGAGTTGAATTCGATGACGACATCCCTGTCATGCTGATTGTTATAATATTGTGAGTTACTGACACAAGTAGGTGCTGCTTCAGTGACCTGTATTGTCTGCACTTCTATTTAAATCATTAATTTGGACATGGCCGTGATTTTATGGCCATGGATAGGTCAGGACATGATGACACAGGTTTTTAAAGCAACTTGAACCAGAGTTTGACGTTACTGGCAATGAAAATAGCGAAACATATGGGGATCATTTAGATGAAATTGGGGTTCCAGTAGAAAAATAATATTATAAAGAGAAATGCAGTGAAACATCCCAGCAGTCAAATAAAGACGTTTCAGAAAGATATGTGCGTTTAGAGCCAGAAAGTGGCATGTGGCCATCATTTGGAATACAAATATAAAATAAAACCTAGTACCACAGACGAGCTACTAGAGGGTCACTAAAACGTGGGTTGTTGTGCAATTGCTAGAACATTATTTCCCCACACGATTGTAGAGGAGTGGCTAAGTACGACAAACTCCCGAGCACTGCACTGTGTCGACTTGGACGAGACACTTCTTGGGAACTTTTTTTTTTCCTTTCGCAACAATGTATTTTCAATGATGTCTTAATTATTATTAGACATGTTTTGTCAAGTGGCATGTGGCCATCATTGTGCAAACAAGGAATCCTAATTCCTTTTTCCCGATGAACAAACGAATCCTTTTGCAGATGTTTACACTGGTATTATACGTTATTCCGCTTGTAGGCATTCTCACTGACATATCCATTACTAACATACTCTTAGAAGTTCGGGTCCATGTTTCTTAGATGTGAAAGTGAACTCAGTGCTAAAAGTGTGAATAGTTGGGGCTTTCTATGTTAAAAGAAGGATGAGAAATCAAAACCGTATGACCTGTAGATGCATGGCATATTTAGATTGGCCAAAGTAAGGAGGACATTAGATATTACAGATAAATTGTCATTTGAATGTTTAGCGGACAGACATGGTAATAACCACTGGGGTATTCCCGCGGTTGTCACCGGTGTTGGGGGTCAATTGGTTACAAGTATTGGTTTTAGGGACACTCAGTAATGGAGGTGGACCAGGGTTCAGGTTGTGGTTTGTAAACGGATCGAGGCGGATTATCAGAGAAGCTCGAGGCGACGGCCGAGGGACCCACACAGAAATGAGATGAGTTCCTGGAGTCGCTAGCGCTAGGCAGAGCGCTTCGGGGGATTGTTGGCGGGGAGATTGTGGGGTTTAGTGATGAAGGGGTGGCGGATGGCCGCCCAGCCCGGCACAGTTAGTCAGAAACGGGTTAGCCAAATTACCCCCGCTGACTAAATAGTCCGATTGGGTGAGCGCCAAATGGAATGGGGTCTCGGAATAAAGACATTTCACAATCAACATAGCGCACTGAGAGGCTGGATGAGCTGGGGCAGGACTTGAAGCTCGCATTACTCACGGGGTGCTGTGTATGTAGCTCACACCGCCCACAGCGAGGCCAGTTTGTAGGATTTCGCCTACATGTCGCCTTCATTGTAATATACCATCGATATTCGGTCAACTATTGTATTGGAAGAACGGCTGCAAAGCCGAAATCAATAAAGACATTAAAAAATTATTTTTTTTTAAAGTCGGATTTTCATTTTAATCTCAAAGAGATGAAGATTTCTAGAAATTGTATGTTTTGAAAACAACATAGACTCCATTTTCCCTAAAATCTGAATTTTAGATAAACTTGTTCTGTAAAGTTTTAAAATTCTGAATTCAGCTACCCACAGCACACTCAGTTAGAGGGCCTATGGAGCCCAGTGCTCCAACCCACAGCTGTAGGGTGGTAGGATTCCTGTAGGAAATGCTCCTACCGATAAGGGCAAACTTGAATACTGAAATCTGATTGGTTTAAAATGTGTCATGTGGGAATAGAGTTATTAAAGCATTACCAAGTCTAAAAGAAAAATATCAGAGGAATACTGAATAATGAACTTGTAAAGATATTCTGCAGAATATAGACCTGATAATGTGTGGTAACCTTTCTTAAATGATCTTCTCTAAAAGAGTACCCTATTTAGTGCAGAACTACACATATACCCACTCTCATAGCAGATATCTAGCTATCCTATAGTGCCAGTCCATGCTCAAGAATGTGCTAGGAGAGTGATGGGGATTCCCCATACACCATGTGCGTTTTAGGTGATACATAGACTGGCCTCAGTCCCCTTGTAGGAATTTCTCCTGACCTCAACAGGCATCCCTGAGCCTACTAAAGAAGAAACCAACAAGTTTTGCTCAAAGTCGTCATTCTCCTTGAGTTTGATGCGGAGTGATTTGAACAGGGCGACAGCCGAGTGAATATCACATAGCATTCAAACGACTTATAGAAAAATGACTTTGACCAAAACGATGGGTCACGCCACCTGGTGTTCTGGATGGCGTTGGCGGGCAAGATGGCCGCCTCCATAGCACAATGGCTATGTTCCCTATAGCCTGGTTATCTTCACAGGGGTTGCCTTTTATAGCAGGCACGGAGCCTGGTGTTTAGAGACTAGATAGTATTGAACCTAGTGAAGGGACGTAGAAGATACAGGTCTCGGAGAGGGCCAAACCGGAAGTGACTTGCCCCACTAGCATTGTGAGCCCCCTGGCGGCTGGTGTGTGAGTGTTGTGTTGACAGGCCACTCACAAAGGCCGAGCCTCCAGTACGAGAGTCTGTCCCAAAGGCCTGCGGTTTGCCAGCAATAATATATAAACAGCGAAAAAAGGGCGGCCGATTTATTCACGCACTTGTCCATGTGGTTAGCCAAGTAGCAGGAAAAAGTGATACAAAAAGCAGGAAAAAAAGAGAGGAGGCGTGTTGGGGGAAAGTTTTAGATCTACTGTTGTTGTGGTCGTCGCACATTGTGTCACGGCTTGTCTCATGATGACATGTCGATGTGTGACCTTTAAACGCTGAATGAGAAACTCGGACGAGGTTAGACGCTGTTATTAGAGGCGGATATTATGGAGGAAACCTCTGAAGGTTTAGGGTCATATCGTAAAACTGGATGAGTTTTAATCTTGGTCACTGTATGCCACGACTGGAGTTTGGCATAGTGATTTCACGAGGCAAAGCCGAGTGAAGTCCGGAGCCAAAACTTCAGGAGTTTTCCTCGATTTGGGAATATTACGTGATAACAATTCTGTATGGCACTAGTGGCATATAAAACTTCATATGCCAGCCAGCGTGGCATACGGAAACTCAATGTTAAGCCTATGGGATTTTATATTAGGGGTAGGATAAGAGCTCGTATCCCATCTAGTTTGAATCACGTAGTTATTCACAAGGCGAAGCTGCATGAGTTACGTAGCGATTCAAATAAGATGGAATCGAGGTCTGACTGTAAACTTGAATAGGTTTCTGAATTTATCTCTCCCCTCACATTGACTAATGGGCTAACCTTTGTGACATACTCCAAAATACTCCATGGGCATTGGATACGAGTCTATGGGGGGAAATACCAGGGGTGAGATAAAGTACAAGATACAAATATAGGCAGTATTCACGATGTATATTAGCCGAATAAATTTGAGTATTGATTATCTTACAGTCAAGTATATTTTTGATTAAACATAACATTATATTGCATTGTTTATAGGAAAAAAACAGGTTAGTTCAGTTCAGAATTATTGAATAAAAACGTCTAATTGAGTGATTTTACAGATATCTTATGTATTATGTACCCTCCTACTACCTACAGACAGAAGCAAATTAGATCCTTATGGTAATTTACACAGAAGTGTTGGGCCTGGCTTTAAAATGGTTATATTTTCAATTCATTGTGGGACAGATATGGAAACTATTTTCTTTCCACCAATTCGCCTAAACTAGGAAGAAATAGATTCTTTTGACGTGAGCTGCCGGATTTCCAACGATGAAACGAAAGAAATTTCCATGCGAAAGTTTCGGAAAGATACAGTGTTACTAAGTGCCCTCGTGCCTCTCTGGGAAGCTCAATGCGTGAGTTACTCATTATAGTGGGGCTCTCCAAGCAGCGGGGCTCTCCAAGCAGAGGCTCTGTCCTGGTATCTCCGTGATAGACTTGCTCAAGTCTTTGATTATGAACAATCATTGAATGATTAAAGTATATCAGGAGGAAATACATTCCCCTGGGAAGTTCAGGAATCAACCAGGGCGAGGGGAGTGGAATTGGAGGAGTAAGGCTAGTGGTAGGCTGGCAGGGAGAGGTGGGTAGGACACAGGGACTGAAGCCAGTCTAGCTCCGTCACTGCTTGAAGCATCGTTGCTATACTCGTTGCATGAAGTGACACAAAAGCTGAGCTTCAGCCTTTACTGCACAAAGGGTAATAAACGCCATTAATGTATCTAGAACATGCAATTTGTAGCTCCCGTCACATTGTTAGTCTATTATGACCAGAAAAAGAATACCATAAACGAAACAACGAGATATACCGTACTACGATACAAAAAATAAGATAGAAAATAAAATGAAAAAAAACCCCAGTATATAGCCCTTCAAAGCACATGTTCTGGAGAGATGTAGGTTAATGACAGCTTGGCGTTTCCCCGTTGCTGGCACTGATTGTCCTCTTCCGCTATGTCCTGATCAATAGATCGATAACGGTGAACGTGGGTTTTATCTCCTCATACCTCGGCGACGTGAGCCACTGCGCCTGCGCCGTCAGTGCGACCCATGTATGATGGTTAACGATAATGGGCGTAGTGACGCGGTAAGCGTTGTCATGATCACAGGCCTCGTGGAGTGTGTAATGAGCGCGTGACTGCTGCCCACCTGGGGCCCGTTTAATAATCAAGGTCCCTTCATGTAGACCCCATACTGTACGCCATAGAGACCCAGGCACGATGTGGGTCAACTTTATTCAACACTTATGGACGGCCTTATGGACGGCTAATACGTTCTTAGCTAATAGACTTAGATATCATTAAACGTAGGTAAAATATTCACTCCCTCATCTGCATTGAGGGACAGGGCTGGTTACACTGGCTAGATTAAACGATATCTCTTATACGAGGTACAGAAAAGGATCTTCCTGTACGAGCCTAGATTATTAAAGGGGGCCCAGGGTCAATGTTGGTCAACTTTATTCAATACTTATGGACAACTTTATGGATGGCTAATACTATCTTTAAGACCACAACCCTTGTACGAGGTACAGAAAAAGGTCTTCATTTACGATCCTTTTAGATTTAGAGAACGAGGCGAAAGCACTTCTGAAGTCAACCGATGCACACAAAAAAAACAAAAACAAAAATCATTTACTATCCTAGATTACTAAAAGGGGCCCCTGCTTCCCCCACCCCCGTTTACGACCCTCTCTCTACGACGGACCCACACCACAGTGTGTCGTCACCCCCGCCGGTAAACAAACAGGGCCGCTAAACAATGTGGCGGCTCGCCGACCTCAATAGTGCCGATCAGGGTTCGTGGGAAGATGGGCGTTCGGGCAAAGGGCACTGGGTCGCCTAGATCGTTAGCAGGCAAATACCACGTACAAAAAACTACTTTTTTTATAGTAGACCGATAATACCCGCGGTATTGTAGAACTGCATAACAAGAAGAAAATATAATCAAATACCATATAATGACACCGAAACAAATACATATTTTCAAGAAATCAAATAAAAAAAACCAACAAGTGATAGGAATATATCATACGTTGAGTAATTCATGGTGTAAGGATGTGATGTATTTAGACTTGCTTAAGTCTCTTACTATGAACATTCATTAAATGATTCGACAGAATTAGGATAAAGTACATTACAGTATGCAACGCCCCCCTGACTGGCCCTGTTACCAGTGTTTGAGGTGGAGTGTAGCGAGGAGGGGTAAGGAAGACGGTGACAGAAGACAGGAGACAAAAGCCTGAGGGGTAGGACACAGGCACTGAGGACACTCTGTAATATTACTATTGTACAATACCTGTATATCTGTAAGTCCTAACTAGGTAAGTGAGCTTTTATTGACAGTCACCATTTGTTCTTCCACAAAGTGACCATCATGATAGAAGGGGCCGTTTTAGTACAATAATAATCAAAAGGAGAATACTTGAGTATTTTTTGTGCAGGGCTATAGCATCCTTAGATGCATTGTACATGTACATGTGTAGCTATGTATATGTTAAGTCAGCTTTCTCTCATATAGTCACGTTTTCTTCTTCAAGAAAGTGAGCATTCTTTTAGAGGGGGGCGTGTCAGATTTTTTTTCTTTTTAATTTAGATCAAAACATCTTTCAGTAACCCCGAGTTTTTCAGATGTAATATGGTGAACAATCAATAGCATCACAGTGCATTGTGTGTGGTATGCCTCTCCCATTATTTCTGAAGCGCCAGGCTAGACTGTGCTCATTGAAGATCTCAGTCTTCAAATAAAAACTACACCGTTCATTATTTCATGTCTATTGAAGCTGAAATTACAGATAAATGCTGTCTATATACGGCAGAGTCTAGCCTTACTGAGGTGGCACATGGCAAGATTAATTCACCTCGTAATCAATGCACTGAGGTGGCGTAGGCCAGGGGCGATATATTGTTTAACCTGGCGTACGCCGGGATTAATGGCCATGATAAAGAACCTATATTTATGTTGATCATGTCCCTCATCTATTATTTGTGATAGAGTCAAATTTTATATTCTTATTTTATTATATAACCGTGTCATAATGTATGATTGCAATATTATTACTTACTATTAAGAAATGGTTTAACATGGGAAAAAGGCACTGCCATGAAAACCAGTTGCTGTGACAACTGAGGCAATTGCCCCTTTTGAGGGTCTAGTGGTAAAAATATTTCTCTGAACATGAATCATATCAAGTATTGAATGTAAACTCTAGACCTAATAAAGAAACTGGAAAAAAAAGAAAAATAAAGAAAGAATGCACGATCTCTCTGGATTTGCTCAGTGGCTGTCCCAGTCGTCAGAGATGTGTCTTGAGGGCGGTCCGGGTTTTTATCTCACCCCTGGAATAAATCCCCATAGGTTTAACATTGGGAACTCGTTCTCCATGCCCCTACGAGTATTGCGGTCCGTTCTCCATGGTCTATATCCTGTGTATCATCCATTCTTTTAATGTGTATAGGGGTGCGGTCCGGGTTTGTTCATGCCCAGCTGCGGTTCACAGTTCAGTCAGCCGTTCACAGAGCGAGTCCCGGGGTCAGCCGGTGCAGGTAGGCAGCTGCCACCTCCATTGTGCAGATTGACCTCTGTTATGGGCCATGTTTTCAGGAACAGAGGATAGATTTCCATCGCTAAGTTAACGTGGGCGAACTTGTTGTGAACAGAGTATAGATTCTGAACGACCTGAAATAATTTTGGGGCCATCCATAAAGTACCTACGCACTGAGGGGGTGGGGTTGGGGGGTAAAAAATTTCAGAAATTCTGCGTACGTACCTATGTCGCAATAAGGGCCAATGTAATGGGAACATAGAATAGAGACTAGACGCGAAGCGAAGACCAAAACCCATTCCTTGAGGACAAATATGAAAACATATTATACAGTTATTGGACAACCTAGGTTAAAAAAATATATATATAAACCTATGTTGTTGTTTTTAAAGCCAACTTAGGATAGGACACATTCACTCTTCATTAGGGTCCAACTTCTAATATGGCAGTGCGTACATGGAGTTGACCCACTCCATTAACTGCCATATAAGGCATATTGTAGGCGGGGTTTGACCCACCAGCCAATGATTGTATTCCCAGGAAACCGCAACATTCACCCTGCCCTCCCTACATAGTATTAATAGCGGTACTTCACATTAATCTAGTGGGCCAAAAACCACCCTTATACTCTCTTCGTTCACCTGGCGTTTGATAAGGATCAAGGGAGACTTGTCTTCAGATTTCCAATCCTTACTATCCCCAATGCCAGATGGTTTGATGAAAATCTGCCAAGACCTGAGCAAGTCTAGTTTGTGTTGGCATGTGTGTGTCATATGATTAACCCTGAAGCTAACATCGATTTGTTGACGAAGAAATTAGAGAAGGTGAACCTGAGGTTGGTAATTAGTCTTTAACACGCCAGTTGTTTGTTATTGATAATGTGGGGAACATAATTCACTGCAGTGAGAGTTAAGAGTTTCAGCTGGCAACAAGAACCAGATCTCCACATTAGAACACCTGCAAACCATTAGTGTTTCTGGTATTAAAGACTGAATACCATGAGACCAGTCATCACTAGGAAATTAGTATCTGTTAAAAATGTCTAAAGGTATGTAGGGTTATTTGTGACGCAAAATGAAATTCATATATTTCGTTTATTCTCCTGTATTAACAGGCTGTTCGCTATTGTGTATACATGTGTATTTAAAAGGTAGTGAACAGTGAAATTCACAAGTGAAACATAAACTAGATCTTACAATTCATCAACATGATCAAAAGCAACATAAATCATAGATGTACTTTCAAGTATAGAGGAAACGATACAGTCACATGAGCCGTGTCACTGAGGTTCCTGCTTGCCTGTCATTGCCTTACACTCATATTCGCCTGGATGCAAGTTTTACGATAAATGTCAGAATTCGGACATTTCCTGTTCACCAGCAACACTAGGATATATATCGATTATTAGTCACTCTGTTCCAAAATAATGTTATACATGTAATTGATTTTTGTATTAAGCGTTTTAAATTTCCATTTTTTCCCCTCAGTCCCGACTTTCATCCTGGTATTTGATCTGGCCGTAATATGCCCTTGGCTGTTGCTACAGCGTAAAACAATGAAACATCGTCACCTAACCCAACTAATACACAATCACAA
Organism: Alentia gelatinosa; assembly: GCA_950022655.1. NCBI lineage: Eukaryota > Metazoa > Annelida > Polychaeta > Phyllodocida > Polynoidae > Alentia > Alentia gelatinosa. The sequence goes on along the minus strand of OX465591.1, from coordinate 37,863,852 downwards.
CACAAACTATCATGAAACATCATGAAATTTCATATGACTGTTTATATGGCATGAGTTGTCTTCGTGGAATGATTTCACGACGCAGAGCTGAGTGATATCTGTATTGGAAGATACTGAAAGCCATGTAAACAATCATATGAATTTGAGTGATGTTAAGATTTTAACCTACACAGTCACATGTTTTTAACTTCATATGTTACCTGTGGCATATAGATATTTTATGGCATAACCGTGGCATACAGTCACACCATGTTAAGTCTATATATGACTCTATGGAGATATATATGTGGGGTAAGATAAATGTATATAACCTCATTTGTCCCTACACAAGTCACAGCCTCACTGTTTAGTATTCACGGCGAGCAAGGCACCAGTCTGAGTAGTTCCCGCACGCCAGCCCTCTTCTGGTACCCCGTCATCAAGGGGTAAATAAAGTCGTGTAATTACAGGTGTTCTGCACGGAGGTATAACGGTGAGAGCGGCCTGCCACACGCGCCCGCCGCACGTGCGTGCTACACACATACACACAGGGAGTGGGATAGACTGGCTCAAGGCTTTGATTATGGACATTTATGATTAAACAAAATTGAAATAATCTTAGATGTGTGACGAGGCTAAGTCTGTCCCCTAAAAAAAAATATTAAAAAAAATATATATCTTGCAGTGTGATTAGTGCAGGGAGGTGTATTATAGTAGTGACGATCGTTGATAGTGACCATTTCCGCTGCAAAGTCGAATTATCACACCTGCTCATGTATGGCACAACTATATCCAAATAGATTTTAAACCATCAGTGATCGTTTTAACCCAACAGGTCTATGCAACACGTTGTCTATTTAACACCTCCCAGGTATCAGATCTATCAGGGGTGGAATGGTGGATGGGTAGGCATAGGAGACGGGGACTGGCTTCAGCTACCCAACCCCTCCTCCCCGTGATGCAGGTTCGATTCCTGGGTCAGTCAGGAGGATACTGTATTCCGTAATATACCTTAGATATTGTTGAATCATTTAACCCTTTCTGGCAGCGCAATCCCATATGGCATTCCCCTGGCCAGGGCCGGACAATGCCATATGGCATTCCCCTGGCCATGGCAGGACAATGCCATATGGCATTCCCATATGGAATGGATGAACCTTACTGTATTTGTTCCTTTGTAACTTTTTGAAAAATTATCGCAGAATCATGAAAATTATATGACATATTAGGCTAAGTGTTGCCAGTAAGACTTTAAAATATCAGAAAGTTCTGATAAAAATGACAGATTTACCGGAATTTTTAAATTTGTAATTTCTTTTAATAATATTGACAACAAAAGCCGGCTATGCAAAGGGCACAATTGGTTCTTGTGCCTGCTGTAGTATGGGTACATGGTGGATGATCTGTGGCTCTTGAAGGGTTAGTGAGTGTTCATAATCAAAGCAGGCGTTAGGGGAAGTCCAAATGTTGCAAAGTAAAAAAAAAAATACCGATAAGAAAGAAATTATGGCCTTCCTTTTTTTTTCTTTTTTTTTTATTAAAGAAAAAGCAGTTCTAACACAGGGTTAGATCTTCCACTGCAGTGAAAAATCCTTAGGGAAACCAAGATCTTCGAAAAACTTATATAAAAAATTATATTAGAAGGGAAAGTTTTATGAGCAGAACTCTCCTTGCTTCTTCAAGGAGCTCTTGGAAATCATTGGAAAAATCCATGGTTGCAAAGACTTCAAACAATGAGGAAGTCTTGAAAGGACCTGCAATGGTTGACCGGACGTAAACATCATTCAACCAAAGAAACAAACAAATATCTATGAGAATGACGCCTCCCTGATTAAACATGCAGAGAGTTGAAGGGAGGAATCCCATCTGGTACGATGAAATTCGCACCCAAACATACAAATATATCTATTAAAAAAAAAAAATCCCGAACATGGGACCCCACCGGGACCCAAAGGTGATCAAAGGAAGTCCCCGGGGACCGACATAATGATCACCAAATGAGAAAAGAATTTTACAACCAAACATACAAATATGTCTATAATCCAAGACCTGCGCAAGTCTAGGCGTGGGCATGTGGGACGGGGTGGTTAGTTAATGCCTTCATATTGAGCTGGCCGCGGTGATGGCGCTACGGCACGTTAGACACCGACACGGTGTCACTGACGGCCCGCCGCCGCCATCACCATCAATGTTACATTCACAGCGTACTACCACGTCTCCTCGTCATGTCATCGTCATTATTACCATTCACATTCACACACATGACTGTTATACCAGTACCAGACTGCTACACCACCAGCACCCGTAGGTTACTATAGAGGAGACCCATACTATAGAGGAAACCCATAGACCCTATCGAGGTATCCTGTAATTCAGTCTGTTGACAAGTTCCGGGTTTCGCTGGTTACCGACGTAGTATAGTGATAGACCCCTTACTCGTAACCCAGAATTAATGCAGTTTAACGCTTTTCAGACATCCTCAAATTGAAATTCTGCTGTCAGAAATGGAAATTTCAGCTATTTCTACATGGGAATCCGAAATTATATTCAGTTTCTCCAATTATTAATCAGAAAACTGTGGTTCATTTTGTCGTAGTGTGCCAAGTCTATCGGGAGCGGAACTTTGCTTTACCCGGGGCGATAATCGGGAGTTTAGTAACCTCTGGAGGCTCTATGAAAGTTTAGGGTCTGAGCTCGTATCCCATCGAGTTTGAATCACGTAGTAAATCACAAGGCGAAGCCGCGTGAATTGCTATGTGATTCAAATGAGATGGGATCGAGCTCTGACCTTAAACTTGAATGGGTTTCTGAATTTATCTCACCCTTAATATTGACTAATGGGCTAACATTTGTGACATTATCCCCCATTGGATATTTTTCCTAAATATCTAATGGGTGTTAGATACGAGTTTCCAATGTTAAGTCTATGGAGAAAAAATATCTGGGGTGAGATAAAACTCGTAGCTACACTTATATGGACATACGCCAACCATACTATTGTATCATTATCAGAGATGTCAGTTTTCGTATTTTCCAAGGAAATCCTTGTTTTTATCTTCAGTAGATAAGATCAGTTTTTTTATTGGGGGAAGCAAATAATAGCATGGGCCTCATTCACAACCATAAACAGTGGTTCAAACCTCCCCACATACCCCAGTACCATTTCATGGGAAAACAAAACAATGTGTTTTCCATGTTTTATCAGTCCCTCTGAGGTAGTAAATACCACATGAAGAATATTGCCTCTCTGTTTTCATGACCCCAACTTATCACTACTACATTCAGCATCAAGGCAATACAGCTGTCCATTCTGTGTGCAAAACCCTAAAGAAGAAACCAACAAGTTTTGGTTAAAGTCGTCATTCTACATGGATTTGATTCAAAGCAATATGATTGAGGCGAAGCCGATTGAATATCACATAGCGTTCAAACGAGTTGGAGAACAACAACATTGACCAAAATGAGTTGCTTTCTGTATGAATCTCACCCCTGTACACACTAACAGAATGGATGACACACAGGATATAGACCATGGTGAACGGACTGCAATACTCTTAGGGGGATGGATATTGAGTTCCCAATGTTAAGCCTATGGGATAACAATGCCAGGGGTGAGATAAAGGCTGATCCTTCTCTACGGAGATTTCCCAGCAGGGTGATTCCGCCCATCGCGGTCCTCTCTTTATACACAGGAAAGGTTACATAATATGGAGAAATCCGTGTCACGTTCGTGCTCAGGTTCGACCATATATTACCACGATAAAAGCAAGGACTTGTGACTCCACATCACGTAGAAAGGATCTACAGTCGCTCAATACCCGCGCAGTCAACATTTACATAGTCTATTATTATTACCACCTGCAATCACTACTACATTTATCACCACGATCACCGTTTGTATCAGGACCGTTTCATGCCATCACTACCCACTACTGGACTTGTAATCTCAAGTTTGTCAGACTTTGTGCGTTTAAATCCCACTGCAGCCACATTTTTCCTTCACCCCCAGCAGTGTTAGATTTACTGCTATATCAAAGGCCAATCTCTCTGATATCATGTCTATTTGGTGTGGGAAGCTAAAGAACTCTCACCTCGGTAAATGTGTAGGGGTGAGATTTCTACCTTAATTTATCTCATAGATTCGGCCAGACCAACAAACAAACTACCCACTACCGGCGGGGAGTGAGCTCTGTGGTAAAGAGCACTGGACTTGTAATCCCAAGGTTGTCAGACTTTGTTGATTCGAGTCCCACTGCAGCCACTTTTCACCTTCACCCCCGGCAGTGGTAGATTTACTGCTTCATCAAAGGCCAATCCTTCTCATACCATGTCTAAGAACTCCCACCTCGGTAAATGTGTAGGGGTGGGATTTCTTCCTAAATTCATTACATAGATTCGATCACCACCCTTGTGGTGTAAAAGAACCTTGAGAAAGTCTGGTTAGAACCTGCAATGGTAAACTGAACGTTAAATGAAACCCACAAACCCACCCACTACCGTATTAATCCAGGCCCCAGCCTTAGCAGTGACACCCAAACTAGTCTCATGGACTCTACACTGTCCATGCTAGTCTCTATCCACCGTAGCTCCTATAACTTGTCACGTATCACCAGGTCACTGACATGTTTACTTTCCTGCAGCAGCACTTCGTTAATGCCAGTCTACAACGCTCATTAGCCATTCACGTATAAACGACAAGGTAATGCAACACCGAGTAGAAATCAATATGCTCGTTAGCTTTATTCATATTGATGATGGCTATACGTCAGTCTGGCAGTAGATCCTGGGAGAATATGCTCTGCTTGCAGGCTGTGCCCCTGTGCTTAAAACCTTCTTTTTTTTTCCTCATAATTTTTGTGTTATATGTTGGGGTTTTTTTATGGGGTGGAGGGGGGGGGGTAGGAGAAAGCTTTTAATACCCAAAATGTGTCATAAAAAAGAAATGGGCTCCCAAAAAACTACCCCACTCCTAAAATGAGTGAATAATATCTATAAAAACACATTTTAAAGGCAGAAAAACACCCGTGCACGTTTTGTGGAATGTGTCTGCCTAGATCTACGCAGGGATCAATGGGAGATTCCTGTCCAGATAAGACTGTGTCGGAGCAGGCGGCCCACGTATGGCTCGTGGTGCGTGACGCGCATGCGTGACGTGCAGCGCCCCCTGGCTACGCGCATGTCACGTGATGACCCAGAGATCCAGTCGCCAGAGGGTGTTTTTTATCAGTACATCAAATTAGACCGAGCACGCCCCAGCAGACCCGTGAGTGTAGTGGTGGGAGGTGGTGGGAGGCGGGAGCAGGCTCGAGGTCCACCTGGGAGCTCTGCGTGTGACCGCTAGAGGGCAGACTTGCTCACGTCTTTGATTATATACAGTCATTAAATTCAGGGATGCCAGTTTTCAATGTTTCTATTGAAATTCATGTTTTTAAATTTAGGATAAAAATCTATTTTTCCTTGTGTAATATTGACATACCAACTGCTGAATTATCCAATTCAGCCACAGCCAATGATCCCCCCACTGAACCACCCCATAGACCCATGTAAAAACCTGGATATTTTGATTGCCTACTGTAGTGTATATGTAATGTTTAAACCCTGTATTACAATTGAAAATGTTTTTTCCTGACCCCAAATGGCATTCCTGATTAAATGACTGAAGAAGATTAGAATAAAGTTCATTATGATATGTATCCTTGCCTTGTGTGGGAAGTAAAAGAACTCTCACCTCGGTAAATATGTAGGGGTTAGATTTTTACCTGAATTCATCACATAGATTCGATCACCACCCTTGTGGTGTAAAACAACCTTGAGAAAGTCTGGTGAGAACCTTTAATGGTTGCCTGGACGTCAAATCAAACCAAACAAACAAACAAAAGCAAGTCCTGAGGGTTAAAGTAGGTGGAGGAGTAGCCATAGGATGCAGGGACTGGAGCCAGTCTAGTGGAGGAGTAGCCATAGGATGCAGGGACTGGAGCCAGTCTAGTGGAGGAGTAGCCATAGGGTGCAGGGACTGGAGCCAGTCTAGTGGAGGAGTAGCCATAGGATGCAGGGACTGGAGCCAGTCTAGTGGAGGAGTAGCCATAGGGTGCAGGGACTGGAGCCAGTCTAGTAGAGGGCAGAGCGGGGCCAGAGGAGAAAACCAATCAGCATCTTCTGAGGCCTCATCAATTAATTAATTCACCTCTGCTTGCATACATGACCGGAAACGGGCCCCAGAGTGTTCACCGCCAGGGTTCGCCGGAACCGGAAGAAGTAAGCCCCCGGACGCTACCTGTTCGGTACCGACCAACATGGCTTCCGTTGTCATGACAACAGATTTGTATGTTGTATTGGTTAGTGACGTGGGACTGGCGTGGGGCAGAGTGGCATTTCCTTTTGATTTAGCATATTAAGGTGTTATTTTCTCTGAGCTAAAAAAAAACAACAAAAAACAGGAAAGGTAGAGCAGGGAAGAATAGAAAAATGTCGATCTGTGTTCATCAATCACCCACTCTATCCTTTTAATTTACCTTATTAAGGTGGTATTTTCTCTGAGCTAAAAACAGGAAGGGCAGGAATGATAGAAAAATGTCATTAATATTAATTATACGAGCTATGTTCATCGATCACCTAACCTGTCACCGCCACAAATAGTATCAACGGCATCTCTAAATCAAATAGAAAATAATTTAAGAAAATACAGACATGTCTACAGAAAATGTTGAATAAAATTAAAGAGAAGCGGTTCAGCATTAAAAGGCCCTTTTCTGAGTATAGACACAGCCTAGGGATGACTAGAAGTGTACCACTTTAATTGACCATCACACTTCTCACAGGCGGACGCGTCATCTCCACCACAGGCCGCTCGGGTAAATAGCCCTGTGCCGTGTTAACTTGCCATTCCCCACCAGAAGCCGGTGACCTTGACCCCTGACCTTTGTGGCGCTGCCTGGTGGCGGCGGCTTGTAACCATAACAACGTTTTCTCGTCGTGCAGAACGCCTGACCCCGATAAAAAGCTGGAAACAATTACCAATTACCACTCCTACATACCTCTTATCACGAAGAAAAAAACTATATGTGTCTGTCACACTTAGGGCGTACATTTATTACTGAAAGTGGGTGGATGGGGTTAGATTCTGATATCAATAAAGGGAATGCCAGTTCATGTTTGTATACTGGCACAAAACAGAGGCGTTTGAGTCTCAGAGAGTAGCGGCAACCTAGACTTGCTCAAGTCTTTGATTATGGATATAACTAAGGAATAAAACTACATCAGGACTCCCCCTAATGCCTGACAGGCCCAGGACTGAGGTGGAGTGTAGTAGAGGGGTAAGAGAAGCGGTGGCAGCACAGTAGCCTTGAGTAGGAGGGGTAGGACACAGGGTCTGAGGCCAGTCTAGTGGCAACTCTAATAATGTGACAGAAGAAATCACGATAACACATCCACAGTTATATAGACTTGCTCAAATCTTTGATTATGAACATTCACAAAAAAAAAAACTATTTAAGTAAGTTTATACGTCTCCCGACGCCTGACAGGCCCAGGAATCAAGTGTCCAATGGCTGAGGTGGAGTGTAGGGAAGGGATACAGGGACTGAAGCCAGTCTAACAATTATTATGTCTGTCGGCATTTGATCTCCTTGCCCAGACCTCGACTCGTGCTAGATATATAATCTGCTGGTGTGCATTAAGGCACATAGAATGTGCAGCAATATTTGACTCCTGGCGATCCATATGTGCCTGAGGAAAGAATTTTGGGAGAGATCCGTTGACGCGCGCACACACAAATAATGTAAAATAATCTATCTGACTTCATAAGGAAAATATTTCTGCTAGAATTTAATAAAATGTGACGGTATGTCAGCTAATAATATGCACATGTTAAAGGGGATAAAGAATTGTTACTCGATATGCTCCAATTGAGGCACAAAATAAACACATCAACATCCACAACATGGCACTTGTTTTTTTTTCTCTAGAGATTGTGTGTTACAGAGGTGTTAGATTTCCACTTTTCCAAGGAAGTTCAATGAAACTAACATGCCTTCCTTGTTTTCTCAGTCTCTCTGAGGCAGGAATTTCCACATAAAAATATTTCCACTTTAATTTCTGACATCAACTGACATCCCTGATGGTTTAGCACCATATACAGACCTTTTTTAAAGGTTTTTATTTATACCGGAGTAAAAACAGCTTGGCATTACACTGCCTATCCTCCGCTGGCTCCAGTCAAAAGGTCCTAGTATTACCCAGTGTCCAGATTATGGACTTATGGCGTTCAAAACAGTTCTATATCTGATTTACATACAAAAATATTCGCATTTCGAGTAAACATGTACACCTGAGAAAATACGACCATGGAGAACGGACGGCAATACTCCCAGGGACATGGAAAACAAGTCTCCAATGTGTTAAGCCCACGGGACAAAATACCAGGGATGAGATAATGCTCATGGCCGCAGCTACTCATGGCAAAAGAGAAGCAGGGCTGGAATGGAGGAGAAAGGCACAGGGGCCTGTTGAATAACTTAGGCTCGTACATGAAGACCCAACGAGACCCAGGGACTTTATGCAGCACTTATGGACGACCTTCTGTCGGCTAGTACTCTCTTAGCGAACGAGCTCGAATATCATCAAATGATACGAGGTCTCCGGGCGCCCTGTTCTCTCGTAGGCATAAGTTATTCAACAGACCCCAGCAGCAGCCAGTGGTGAATGGGAGCTGGCAGATTGCGGAAACCCCTCACACTCCAAAGGGGGAAATAGTAGACAAGAGATGGACCGTAGTAAACCATAGCCTGGTGTAAATACTTAGCGGCCAAAAAGGCGGCCGAGTGGGTGTTGTGTATCTCTGCCTGTAGTGTTATTAGTGTCCGACTGAGATGTAGCAATGCATCAAAGCCGGGGAAAAAATATAGTAAAAGCTCATGTGGCGAGGCACGTGAAAAAGGGTGGTGGTCTAGGGATAGATCTGCGGGTGGCGGGAGGGTATAATGAATACAGATCACTGTTCGGATCCTGCACACGGTGCCGGCAGCGGCGGGCGGCGGGCGGCGGGCGGCGGGCGGCGGGCGGCGGGCGGCGGGCGGCGGGCGGCGCGGGGCGGTATACGCTAGAGGCCACACTAATTAACGGTATACAGTCCCACTGGCGGAAGACGCGTGTGTATTGTTCTGTATGACAGTTTTCCACTTCTCTAAGGAAATCCTTGTTTTCATTAGGAACCATCCATAAAGTACGTACGCACCGAGGGTTGGGGGAGGGGGGGGGGTCAGAAATTTTGGAAAATCTGCGTATGCTCCCTCTTTGTTCTATTGCGTACAAGATTGGGAGAGGGGTGGGGGGGGGGGGGGGTCCAAAATTTCAGAAATTCTGCGTACGTACTGGATGGCCCCTTTCCAGTTTATAGAAATAGTCAGTTTTGTGTCAAACAGAGAGTATGAATTAAGCCTGGCTCAGGCCAATAAAAAGGTGGTTGAACCTTCCCACACATCCTCAGCGGAATTCAATGCCCAACAGCGATTTGTTTTCCATGTTTCCGTGGTCTCACCGAGGCAGTGAATTCCACGTGAAAAATACTTCCACTTTTTCCCCCGATATCCCTGGTTCACTCAGAAATATGCTTCAATTTATAACTTGCTATTGACAAAATTGATACCTTATGTCCACATCAGATTACACTTATCTGCTGGGTATACCACACATTATTCAGATTGCCTTGCATGCAGGCATAACAAGCAACCGAGGTATGGAGTTAGCTCAGTGGTATAGAGCACTGGACTTGTAATCCCAAGGTTGTTGGACTTTGTGAGTTCAAGTCCCACGGCAGACACTTTTTCCCTTCACCACTAGCAGTGGTAGATTTACTGCTATATCAAAGGCCAATCCTTCTCATACTATGTCTATGTGGTATGGGGAAGTAAAAGAACTTTCACCTAGGTAAATGTGTAAGGGTGAAATTTCTACCTAAATTCATCTCAAAGATTCCCTCCAACCCAAAATAAGTTTAATAGAACATATTGGACGTTAAACTAACCAAACAAACAAACAAACAAACAAACAAACGATCTTCATTTTGTGTATTCTCTTTGGCTCACGACACTAGCGCCGTCTGTTGTTCATCGCTGTGGCAACTGGTGTATAGATAAAACCCAGGAGGGTGTGAGTGGGTTACAATACACGACTAACACGCATATAATAGGGCACTGTGGGCGCGGCGAACCCGGGCTGGGAGAGAGGCTGAGACTTGTATTGATATCCAGATCGATAAAGGCACTTTGCCCACCACACCCCTCCTTCTGGGATGTGTTTGACTTGGTGAATAAGAACACTCGTGACAGTGAGTATCACCTCTCTGTGAGACCTTTAAACATTTAAACGATGAATTAATCGTTGATTCTGTCTGGACGCGGGAATGTGTTGTTTTAAGGGAAGTGTAAGGATGAATATACTAAAAATAATTCTTATAGAATTGTATAGTGTATTGATATAGGGTACAGGGGACTTAAGAAACAGAGCAGTATTAGGTGGCAAAATTAATCGATTAATCGTCGGCTATTTGTAAGCTGTGGTTCTTGGGAAAGAACAGTTGGATATCAGTATAACTGCAGGCCCAAAAGAGCAAAGACTAGCAACATGGGCGTATTCGCATACCCACAAAAAGTAAAGGGATATACATGTATCGCTTAGGAGGATTGAAAATTGCTGCAATAGGAAAATGTGTTTTGAAGTTCACAGATTTAGCAGATTTACGCATTCAGTAACTCGAGGGAAATGTGTAGATGCGTTTTGTCAGGAGGTTAGGGTGGTGTGTCCCTACACTATCGAGACGTAGATAGGTTATTGGATGACACCTGAATTATTGACTGCCTACAATGTGCACCACTGACCTCCTGTCCCTCCACGGAACTCCCCACTTCACCTGACACTGTGACCCCAATTCTGAGAAAGAAAATCGACACAGACAACTCAGATTGCGGGGAATTAGTTTCATATCACCCAGAACCGAAACCAATTGATTTCCTAGGAAGAAGTATAGAGCAGTGTTAATATGAGAAACCATGACCCTTGTGTGCCCGAATCGGATTTGTAATGGTTTCCATTGCTTATGTATCTATGAATGTTATTTTAGGTATATAGTAATAAGGAAATGGTACGAGTGTTCGCTGTGTAGGTAATATTCTAATACTTTGCCCCTGTCCCTGGATGTTTAAAACTCGATCTAAAGGCCTCGATTCAAACCTCCGGCGAACATGGGTTTGATATCAGAACGTTACTCCACATGAATACAGTTTTCTCATAATACAGAACAATAAACAAGTTTAAGAGATTGAACAGACATTAATCAAAATTCCAGGATATGTATGCAAGAACGAACAAATATCGAATTTCACTGGTTATAGGCAATTGATTTATGGAAAGATACATGTACATTGAAGTGAAAGCACGGCAATGCTTTATCTCAGCCCTAGTCACTGCGCCACTCAGTGGTTCGTTAAGCCACAAAGCCCAGATCAGGTCCGAGCAGTAACTCCAAAATCCAATTAAACATTCCTTGTTGTTCCTGGTACAAAAAAATGAATCAAGAGTAAAACAAGGCAGAACGATGGCTGCCGTTTATCATTCGTTAAGAAATTGCAATTAAAAGTTTAAAAACAAGTTTATACGGAAAATATGAGGAAATAAATCGGTCACAGCGACATGAAACGTCAGGAAAGAGACATTGCACGGCACCTAAATCACTTTGGGTCGGTGTTAAGTCATAGAGTTGTCAGATTCAGGTGTCCTCTTTGATTTCATAATTATGTTGGGAGGGAAATTCTTTGAATACAAGGAATAGAGGGAAACTATGTTCCTGTGGGAATAAGTCAAAGTTACGAGGTAAGGCTTGGAAAAAAAATGTCCAAGCCTTACCGAGTACGTGGTTTCCCTATTTCTATATACCTTCAATTGTCGGCTAATATCAATAAAAACCGAAGGTCTCTGAACGTCAACCTAGGCAGTAAACGTCAACCTGGGCAGTAACTTCAACCTGGGCAGTAAACAAAAGTTGTTCCACCCCTAGCAGCGTTAAGTAATCATAGGTTGTTCGCTCATAGGTCTATAGGAATATAGTGCACTGACCAGTTTCTTTATTGATTGAGTCAGCGTATTCGTGAAGTAATGTACTTTGTGTATCAATGCTGTATTTGTAATATGATCATTGATCATATATTTGGCCCTAGATAGATATATTAGGATTTATCGAAGAAGGTTTCAATAGTGGAGATTTCATTTGGGAAATGACTAAGGGAATCTCTGCATTGGGAAAAAAACACCAATGATATGAGATATGGTGAACATTTTATAAAGCGGAACAAGTTGTATGTAGAGTATGTGATATGTAGCTATATATTTTCATATATGAACGAGGCATGAAATAGAAATACATGTAGTTAAAAAAAGAAGAAGAGCATACTAGTTCTCCTATAGAGGATTCTCTAGACAAGTCAAGAGAACTAGTAAGATTTTGTGATAGATATCGATTGACAAGTCCCAAGAACAATCAAGATTTTGTAATTAGTGTAAATCAGAATGAGAGAAAGGAGCTGCCAATTGAAATCTATAAAAGAAGAAAACGCCCTGCTGGATGGAGGCGGGTGATTCGGCGGCTCTGGGCAGTGGGTCGTGTGAGCACGTCGGGAAATAGTCAGTGCTTGTCTACATTATAGATCAGGAAACGTCTGTGGCTCTGCCTCCTTACGCCACGACTCGGGCTGGAGATCGATACGTTTGCCTCGGGGGGAAGCTCTCCCACGGCGACTGGCGCAAACACGGGGCAAACAAAGCCGTGCCCATGACTGTAATGAATGTGGGGGGGGGGGGGGGGGGGGTGCACGAGGCTCCAGTCCCTGCATCCTATGGCTACCCTCCTCGCTGGAATACAGCGATTCATGGGCCAGCCAGAGAAGGATACATACTATAATGAACTTCATTGTGTTTAATCATTTAAGGAAAGTTCATAACCAAAGACTTGAGCAAGTCTAGGGGTGCACCGGTCCGGGATGGTCTGTATTCACACACGGAGTGTAGTGCACTGGAAGAGTGCACCTCACCGAGTGCACGCCACACACCACTTCACCTCAGCACTTTTTTGCCTTCTCTCCAAAGTCCCAGTTCTTTTTTGTGAATAATTGAAAGGGGTTAAGTGGTTGGGGCCCTTACTTCTTGGAGCGTAGGAGCAAAAACTAACTTGAATGGTTTAGATAAAAAAAAAAGTTCTCGTATTCCATTCATCCGGCGTTAGATTGCTGCGCCTTATCCTCGTACTTTTATTACTGAGCTCAATATCGATCACTTTGGGCTACTAACAGAGGAGATTCTGCGTAACAGTCGGCTTTGATATGTCAGAAGTACGACTTCAGAATTGATGAATTAATGGGTTAAGTTAGATCATTCTTTTCTCCTTTTTTTTTCCTGACGGAAGAAAGATATGACGAAAGAAGCATTGGCATTGATTGAATATCACTGTATAGGAAAAGGGTAAGATAAGTAATGGTTGATCGTATTAAAAACATGGAACTGGAATTCGGAGAGCTGTGTTCTGTGTGTATTCTGTTAACTTCCCCAATACATATCCTGCCACCTTGACATATGTTACTCTAACCAACGACAAATCTACACCTTATATCATATTATTTTATTTCTTAAACCTCTATAAGCGACTTGATAAAAGGGTATTTAATCGATATTCAAAACCAAGCAATGCAAGCCGATATCAGTAAAACAAATCCACATGAGTTACATTTTTCTTTGCAACATAACTGTAGTAATAATGATTTTTCAAATTCAAATTTATATATATATATGTATATTTTTTAAATTCAGGATGGTTCGCTTCCAAGAGTCGCGTCTTCCACCTCCCTTTTACACAGTATTTAGTTAGCTCTGTAATGAATAATTTTCTCGCACTGTGTACGAATAATGAACACATTCACTTTGAGAGGAAATCGATGCATCATTGACCCAGGAGAATACATGCATTCAAGCTACCTGAGTAAAGAATATAACTAATTAATGTTTTTGTTTTACAGGTGAGTAAAAGCTGTGAGGTAACGTTTCCCATGTGACTTATCAGTCCCCATGGTAACACAGAAGCTACGTCGGCAGACCCAGACAGTAAGTTGATCACGTCAAGTTGGTACCTGGGACCGTTGTTAA